>JZKD02S1965991.1:231880-242612 GCA_000966675.3 Picea glauca
ATCACTTCACTTTATTATTTACCTTTTAAAATCTCTTAAACCACTTTGATTACTTTGACCTTTTGGGACTTCTAGATGACATATGAGGGTCCTCCAACTTCGTAAGGCCATAACTTTCAAACCGTGAGGAGTTATGTGACATTATACATACCACCAGAAATGGAATGACATGTACTATCCATATAGAATATTATTATTTGAAAATATACCATAACTCATATTGTTACCCATCAAACAAACTTGGGTCCATTACCCAAACCTGGGGTCTCCAACTTCTCATGGCCATAACTCTCTAAATGTGAGGAATTATGTGACGTTCCACATACCACCGGAAATGAAATGAAAAGAACTATCCATATAGGATAATTTCCCTAACAAATTCACTTTCCTTCATCTCATTATTCCACAATTAATCATGGGTTCTCTTACTCCACAAAGTGTCTTCCCGTGAGGGCTTTCACCATAAGGGGACCACTTTGGAGTTCATCCATATTTACATCAAACACTATTGGGTCCATTACCCAAACCTTTGTGCTACGGGTCTTTCTTCAAGGGTTGACATCAATCACAACCAACATTAATCAACACACGATTAGCGACCCACAAGGCGATGAACTGGGCCTGATGACCCCTTGATCCAATAAGCCTTGTACTTGCTTCTTGATATCTATCTTCTCCACAATTGACATCCTTTACATGCCCACATTAGGCAAAGGAGAATCCTTCTCAAGATGTATCTCATGTTGGATTTCCCTCTTAGGAGGTAATCCATCTGGTTCCTGAAAAATATCAGCATACTTAGCAACAATATCAATTAATTCCTTTTTATGAGATGGATCACACCCTTGGAAAGTGTTAGATGTCCCAACATCTTTCTCTCTAACAACCATGAGTACATATCTCTTATTAGTGTTTATGAGTCTTTTCATTTTCCCTGCACTAACAAGTGTTGTATTTACCCTCATGCTGTGAGCTCTAACAATATATTCCACTCCTCCCTTAGTAAGGTGGTATTTATTCTCATGTTGAAAGAATAGTGCTTTTCTATCATAAAGATAGGGACTTCCCAACACTATGCCACATATATCAAGTGGTACAACATCCAAATCAACTTCATCAATCAATTTTGAAGCAATAGAAAATCTTATCCTACATTTTTTGGTGACATTAAGTTTTTCTTTGTCACATACCCAACCAACAGGATAAGGTTTCGGATGTGGTTTTGTTTCAAGACCCATTTTCTTGACAAGTTCTTCAGATATTAAGTTTACTTGGGAACTCAGATCAAATAATGTATCTATCTTAGTATGCTTAGATACAACTCTTATGTGAAATAACCCATTCCTCTTTCGTTCATCAACATGAGATTCATCATTGGAACTATAACTAGCATGAAGAGATTATTTACCTTGTACTCCAATTGTTGTGATCTTTCCTTCATCTCCTAAATCATAACCAAGATCTTGTTATACTGTAGAAATGGTCTTTGGCTTCCCCTTTCCACCGAATTGTTTCAGTTTCTTTTTCGGATGCAGTTTCCAACAATGTTCTTCATCGTGACCATTCTTCTTGCAATGAGTGCAAGATGGTTTTTCTCCTCTTGTCACTATAGCAGTCTTCTTATCCTTCCTTTTAAACTTCTTAAAAGTCTTCTGTGGGAAATTGGAAGGTTTCTTTGTGGGATCTTCTTGAACATGTTTCCTCCTGTTCTCTAGGTGAGTGGCTTGTACACAAACTTCATCAATACTAGTGGGGTTAAACAAAAGCAAAGTATGTCGAATATAACTATGAAGTGTGCCAATATACTTCATTAAAGTCTCATTATAATCTAAAGGAACGTTCAATAAAAGATCTTTCTTCCTAAATTCTTCTGTGAAACTTTGTACAGTTTGTCCTTTACTTTTCCTTAAGGATTGTCATTCCATCATTTCTTTATGTAAATAACCTAATGGATAAAATTGCTTCTTGATCATTGATTTAAATTTCGACCATGAGGAAAGAATCTTACCACACTTACTTTCACCCTGAATCTTATTCTCCCACCATACGAGAGCAGTGCCTTACAACCAAAGAGAAGCCAGTTGAATTTTAACTTCCTCTTCATCAATATGTTGGACACGACAACACACTTCAACCTATCGGATCCAATTATCCAACTTTTCAGGATTAACATCTCCATCAAACACAAGTAAAGCAAATTTTACATTAATATTTAATAATGGTTTCTTAAAAGAGGTCTTATGGCTAGAATGATGAGAATGATGAGAATGCTCAGAGGAAGAAGAACTATAACTTGAAGGTGAAGATGGAGGCTCAAGAGGATCTCCTCCATCCCCTTGGTTTAACGAAGAATCACCATCTGCATGTGCTTCCTTTTTATTCCCTTTCTTCTTCATCCTCTTCTCGTAATCTCCATATATTCACTCAACCATTTCTGACATGCGATAAAAGACCATGTGAAAGTTTTTCTCCTATTCATCACGCTTGTCCTCTTCTACCATTTTATTCCTTATGGATACATGGCCAACTTTGGGATTGAAAGTATTTAAATTTCCTTCACCCTGCTTATGCTTGGCTCTAGCAAACATTCACACTCAACAATTCAAGTCAAATATGACTGCTCTGATACCAATTTGATCTGAGATCTTTTCATCGTGACTTATAAATAATTGCATTAAATGAGCATAAATTAAAGTGCACCATTAAAGAAGGAAAATTTAGAAATGAAGAGACATAAGCATCATATTAGAACACAAAAACTTGATAACGGAGTTTGGCCTTGGTGGAATACATCTCCGAGTGTTGCTCTCAAATGGGTAGGCTGTTTTATTAACTCAGTAAGAGAATTTGGAAATTACATGAATATATCTCATTTTGAAATCAAGTTGTAGAAATAATGCTCAGATCAGAAGAAAAAAAAAAAAAAACATCACCATTGGATTTGTTGTGTCGAATTACCCAAAAAATGACTGTCTCCATGCTCTGATCTGAATCTGGCACTCCTAGGCCCAAAGGAAATATTGTCTCAATTTTCATGCCCTTTGCACTAACAATAATGACAGCATCCACCTCGAAGTTCAAGATGGATCGTATAGTATGGTCGTACACCCTTTTTTTCCCTCGGACTCTGCCTAAAATGAGTTCTTAAGTATTAAGAGGGGCAAATATTCCAAGGCACACCCCATGGCATGTTGGTTAGAGTGGAGTTTTAAAGGCTTTGGTCCTAGCGGAGGTTCCGGGGCCGAACCCATCGGAATTTGTTTTTGGCAGTGGTTATAATATGTTTATCCATGGTTAGTGGTCTACCTATTAATTCCACCAATGATTACATAGATTTGGTGTGGTCCACCAGATTTGGCAGACCTGCCAATTCCTTTTTTTTAAACAAAATTTGTTCACAGGCTAACATTAGGAATTCTCAGGATGCCACATGTCGAACTCTGGCTAGACCACATGGCACCTGTTGATTCTCCTTCTCACATGTTGACGTGACTCACCCTGTCACCACCATACTAACATGTGGCACTTCCTTGATGGTGCCACATGGAATCTCTTTGGGGGTGCCACGTGGCACTTTCCTATTGGTCCATATGGACCTCTGAAAACTCCACTAGTGGGTGACATGTAGCAGCCTGTGGTGCTACCAGGTAGCATGTTGACATCATAATCTATACGATGATGTCACCCTTCCATGTCATCTACTGACATCAACATTACGGATGTTGATGTGTCCCCTGCTGACTGGTCCTCATTGAATGCATATTTGACCGCGAATATCTATCAAACTATAACTCTGTTTGATGAACCGTTTGCACCGTTAGAAATATTGTGATGTGCTCTTTGCGATCATGCCATTTTCACTGAGTTTTGGAAACTTTGATTTTTTCCCCTTTTTCTATTTGCTGGAGCCATTTTGAGCATTATGAGATGCCTCCATGAGTTCTGATTTATTCTTAGCCTTCTTTGGATCCTTTTTGGATCACTTAGACAAGTCAATTTGTAAGACCGATTTTTGGAGTGTTATCGAACTAATCGGTAAGTGAGGATAGAAGTTGATCTCCCTACTTCCACGGAAATCTATAACAAAATGAGAAAGAATGCAAACTTCACCTTAGGCTTCATTTTCATATAAACTAGTTTAGAGAGGTACAAGTGAAATATCTTTTAAAAGATGCTTGATCCTTGCTAGTGTCATCTTTGTAGCTCCTTATTTGAGTTTGCAGAATGGTGAACCTGTTTTAAGAATCACAAACCAACAAAGAGAGAGAGAGAGAGAACAAATACATACATATNATATATATATATATATATATATATATATATATATATATATATTCCAATTAATTCTACATATAAGATCAATGAGTTATACAATAAAAGTTAAGCCACCTTTATAGGGAAGAAATGTATCATTGTATTATGTTAAATGGAAAGTGGATAATAAAACCCATGAATTGATGTTGCAAGGTCCCTTTCAATGGATCTTTTCTCCAACACACACACACCTTTTCTCCAATGCCTTTGATGAAGAAGATCCACAATCTGACTTAGAGAACTAAATCAAATCTCTCAAGCATAATATGTAGTAGAACTCTTCATGCATATGCAAGCCCTTGAAAACCTTATCCTTTTCCATATGATATCCCTCTTTATATAGGGTGAAAGAGAGATGGATGAGGGGATTAGGATGATCCCACTAAATCAGAGAAGTGAGTAAGATCCAAATTGATCGAAGGCCACCTCATCTTCTAGAAGATTCCCTTCGAGAACCTTCGTGAATTTTGAATTTTCCTTTGCTTAAGCATCGTCTCACCCTATGCACAAGCAACATGCAACAATGTCACAGTCTAGTTTTCGTGCAGAGTGTGATGATTAGGCATCGTCGCACCCCATGAATACAACAGGGTGTGACGACCTTCCTTGTTATGTTTTTTGAAAGAGGAAAACAAAACCAATTTTCTCATGGAGAAAGTCTCTCTTAATATTTTCAAAGAACATGAGCACATGTTGTCAGTTGATCACTGAGGTGACCAAATTAATGTGTAACATAATTCCCCCCAAAGTATGAAACTGAAACTTGTGACAGATGAAATACTTTTTAGAATGTGTGTGTTGAAAACAAGGAGTGCATCGATCAGGAACCTGCAAACAATCAAGCATCTGCATAATAACATACCATCTTCTGAGATAGGAATTCGCATGCTCGGACCACAAGTGACTCTAATCATAAATGTCAAGTGATTCATAGCCACTAAATATACATTGTGGATCCATGTCACCATGATTCAACATAGCCACTAGGAATACATTGTGGATCGATGCTTTAAAATAATTCAAATTCGAACATAGCCACGAGAAATACACAGTGGATCTATGTGTCAGTACAAACTAATCAATACTCTGTCTCAACCTAGTGTTGGATTAATGAGAGGGGGGGTGAATCAGTAATAGAGCAATTTAATCATTTTTCACCATAAAATGCAAGTGTTATATCAATGTAGCATTATCATCCAATAGTTCCAGAGAAAATAAACAATGAACAAATGAGCAATCACACACATACATTAGTGTTTTACGTGGAAACCCAAAGCGGGAGAAAACCATTGAATGATTTTTCTTATATGTCTTTAAGAATTACATACATTGGAAGCACCAACTTCCTTTGTTTTCCAGCTGCAACTGGAAGGAGGATCCAACCCCCTAGTTTCTCAAACTACAACCTAAGGGAATCTCCAACTCCCCAATTCTTTGGATACAACCAGAAGGAGGATACAACCACCTATGTTCTTTAGCTACAACCAGAAGGTGGATACAACCACCTGTCCTTTCCCCATCCAAATGCCCTGATGTATAAGTAGAATGATGGAACCACTGTCACACTATCACTATGAGATATATTGTTGTAAACCTATACCAATCAAACCGCACCAAACAACATGTACCAATAACATGAACCATGCATCAACCATGCATTAGCCTTTACCTCAAGCTGTAATCAACCTGTACCACAAATAAGTACATCAACCATGCACCAACATGTACCTAACAACCTATAATCAACCTATACCATAAACAAGTGCATCAACCATGCACCAAACTATACCTCAACATGTACCATGAACAAGTGCATCAACCATGCACCAAATATGTATGAATAGTCTGTCACAACAACCTATCCAAACAACCTGTCTCATCAATCATATCAACCAAATAAGATCTACTCACCAAGATCAATCACCAATACAACTCTCAAAGATGTGCATCAACTAAGCATAACACAACAACTCATAATCATCACCAAGATCAATATGTGATTCTAATAATATACCAATACAAGTATGCAACATCATCCATAAACCATGTGTCAACAATACTACTAACAAGTGACTCCAAACATGTACCAAGAATGTACCAATAATGTATCAACTACTCATCAACTATGACTCATCAATATGTACCAACAATATCAACTATACACCGCATGTATGTGCTAACTCATCAACTACTTGTCTCAACCATGTACCCAACATGTACCTCAACCAAAAGCCATCATCAATTTCATCATCCAAATCTGATTTGTAACTTTTTAATAGACCTGGTGTATATGATCACATACCTGCAAACCTTCCTTAACTTTAGCAACAAGAGACTAGCATTTTCATCAAACTTTACTTTAGTCTCACATGACTAGTTTTGGATTAGTCACCAACCCTAACTTGAAATAATCATAACTATGTACATGTAATGAATAAAGATATGAAAATAGTACACACTATTTTTCAGTGTGTTTTATGCAATTCCTCCAGGTGTCACTACTTGGAACCTCTCGAAAAAGGCGTTATAGAAAAAATGGCATACCTTGTTGAATTTTGGCTTATTCTAGAGAGCAAAATTGTAGAGCATGCCTCGCACGGAATATTTGTTGTATGGATCTGATAATTGTACCCATAATACTATAGGCTATAATCTAACCAACACATTTTGTCTTACTAAATTTGGATTTGTTATGAAGAAGTTATGACGTTTTTACCTCAAACACTTGTTTTAGACTAGTTTCAGGACTAGCCACAAACCCTATTTTCCACAGAGTGTAACTCCAAACATAAAACGACCCATAAGATGACATTTTTACCACAACTAATTGGATATTTTTCCTCAATGATCTCCCAATTTCACGGTTTGAATCATTCTAGAAAAAACATTATTGCGAAAATGGTGAGATGACCTGTAAATAACATACCTTAGAAAGCATCATCAAAAGAATTTATCCTCCCTTGAATTTCAGCCTTCTTTCCTTGAACTTCCCTCTAAAATGTGGCTTAGATATCCTTTGGTTACCTTATTCACCTATAGATTTTCAATATCCTCAAGTGTGATTAAAATGAGAAAGTCTTGCCTCTTATTTATACTTTCATGTCGCTTCCTCAAGGGGTTACCTTTTAACCATTTTAACCCACTTTCCTTATTTTAGGGTTAACCCACTTCTAACCACTTGTCAATTTAGTAATTTATCCAATAAATTTATTATTTAAATAATTTCCTTTTTATTCACTTTGACTTATAGTACACTCATCACTTCACTTTATTATTTACCTTCTAAAATCTCTTAAACCACTTTGACTACTTTGATCTTTTGGGGCTTCTAGATGACTCGTGAGGGTTCTCCAACTTCAGATGGCTAACTCTCTAACCATGAGGAGTTATGTGATGTTCCACATACCACTGAAAATGGAATGACATGAAATATCCATATGGAATATTCTCACCTGCAAATATATCAAAACTCATACAATTATCCATCAAACAAACTTGCGTCCATTACCCAAACCTTTCTCCAACTTCACATGGCCATAACTCTCTAACCGTGAGGAGCTATGTGACGTTCCACATACCAACGAAAATGGAATGACATGTACTATCCATATGGAATAGTATTACCTACAAATATATCAAAACTCATACAATTATCCATTAAACAAACTTGGGTCCATTACCCAAACCTTTGTGCTACTAGAATTTGCTTTTGGACTTTCTTCAAGGGTTGACATCAAAGACAACCAACCAAAATAATAAAAAATATGCCCCCTTGGAATTGATGGAAACATTCTGATGCAATATTGAAGTCATATCAATCATTCTCCCCATGTGACCATCACTCCCCCTAGAACCATGCCTATGTGCTCTTTCTCCAAGCATTTACCTTTGCATCTGATAAATCTCTCTCCCTTTTTCATCAATGGCAAAGGTGTCTTTCCATCAGGGGCTTCTCCCCCTAAATGAACTGTCCTTGGGGATAATCCCCCTGATTGAACTCTTCCTTCCAACCTAAATTTTCCTCTTTATGGTGGTTCCTCGCATAAATCTAAGACAAATAAGATAAGCATTCAAAAGCATTCATTTTGGAGTATAAATTACTCTGAGTCTCTGGCGCAAATACTCAAAGGCTTCCCTTGGAAGCGGTTTTGTAAAGATGTCTGACACTTGTTCTTTTTTGTCCACATATTCAACTATGATGTTGTTCTCTACAACCTGTTCTCGTAGAAAGTGATACTTTATTAGAATGTTCTTCTTCTTGGAGTGAATCATCGGGTTCTTTGAGATACTGATGGTGCTTGTATTATCACAATAGATTGGAATGGGCTCATCATACTCAACCTATATATCTGTCAAAGTTTGTTTCATCCATAGAACCTAAGTACAACATCTTGTTGTTGCAATATAATATGCTTCAGCTATAGATAAAGATACTAATGATTGTTTCTTGCTTATCCAAGATACTAAACACTCACCTAAGTAGAACATTTCTCCACTAGTGCTTTGTAGGTCATCAATGCAACCTACCCAATCTACATCTGTGTAGGTAATAAGTGATAGATCCTTTCCTTTTGGATACCATAATACAAACTCTTTTGTTCCTTTGAGATATCTGAAAATCCTCTTTACTGCTAAGACATGTGATTCCTTTGGTGCTGCTTGAAATCATGCCACCTTTCCAACTACCTTGATGTAGAGGTTGTTTTCTGTGCTTCCTTACCATAATTTGTAGGGAGTTTTTTTATTGTTGTTTCTGAGTATTACTTTGTTTTGAATGTGAATTGTTTTATGCACTGCATGTGTCCAAAAAAATATGTCAATTTTGAATCCATTAGCATTGTTTGAGCCATTTCCTATGTAATTATCATCCATTATGATAATGTTCCATTGTATCTAACCCACTCTTTGAACCAATCTATGAATCCATGCTCTCATCCATACTATCCAAGACACTACTTGCGCAACTATCCATAATTTTAACCCATTTATCACTATACTATCATTAAGTATTAATTAATATATCAAACTATACTTCTTCTAACTGACTTCTCTGAATTTTTCTTCTCAAACTCTGCAATATGCTCAGAGGATGGCTCTTTGGTCTATCACAACTATTGCATAGACTCCCCCTGTCTAATATTCATATTACCTGGAAGTCTCTAAGACGGATGTATCAGAACAATTCCTTCTCTTATGTGTATTCATCATCATCTTCATTGGTAGATTCATTATCTCTCTGAGCTATGACTTCTTTCTTTCTATCTGTGGATTCTTCTTTCACTAGAATGCCTGAAATTACAATCTCTTGAACATGTTCCTTATTTACCTGTCCTTCCTTTCTTTCATTTATTTTCCAAACCTTTCTGTATATGACATCTTTCTTTTTCTCTGTAGATTTTTCTTCATCTCATTTTATTACCAATCTTGCGATCTCTAGTACCTGGTCTTTGTTCACCTGTTCTTTCCATATTCTTATACATGCTTTCTTATATTTGATATCAATGTTCTCTTTCATGGAATTATTGATCATGCTTCTACAATCACTGGCTATGTGTCCATAGTTATGACATTTGTAACACTCAATGTTACATGCGACCACATAGGCACTTCTTGCTTGAAGATTTCTTTTATAATCTTGCAATTTGCAACCTTATGTCCAAAATTAGTACAATAAAAATAATGATCATGAAAGAAATTTTCATACTTGGGAGTGAATGATCTTCTTTGTGGTGTAGTCCTTCTGAATTTATTCCTTGACTAATCATGATCATGATTGAAGATTCTTTTTGGCTTGAACATAGATGGTCTTCTTGAAGATGTATCTTTAGTTATTTTCTTAGATTCTAGTTGACCATGATTCCTTCTGTAATGTCCCCAAGGCCGAGCCCTATTGTAAATATTGTTTATGAAATGAATTGTAAATATGTTTTGTAGGCTGGTGAGATGAGTTTATATAAGCTAGTGGGCTTATGTGATTGTTAGGTTAGAGAGCCTAAGTGTTGAAGGCCGAGAGCCTGATTTTGTACCTGTATTTATGCGGAAAAGTAATAAAATATAAACACTGCCGCATGTAGACCGACCACGATGAATGAGTGATTGGGGGACTAATATTCCACAGAGTGGGCAAGGGATTAGAGGCTGCAAGTTGGAAAGAGGGGCTAAGTGTTGAGTTTATGGGCTTAAGTTCTTGGGGAATAATATTAAAATATTATTCCAAAAGACATTTGAATATTATGTTTTATCCTAAGTTCTTTCTGGAAAGACAAGCAACTTCCAAATGGAAGGAACACATGTTGAAGGAATACATGCAGTTTCATGGGTGACAAGTGTCAACCCGAACCCATGCAAATAAAATAGTTGAGATGAGCCGTGGTGGGGGTTCCTCCGTGATTCGACCCTTAACTGCCTGGACGTGAAC
>JZKD02S1965991.1:242712-256441 GCA_000966675.3 Picea glauca
GGGGGGGTGGCGAAGTTTGAGTGTTGATTTCAGGGATAGCCTGTGTGGATTTCTGGAAAATTTGATGCATCCTCTGTCTGAGTAGATCGAACCTACGTGTGGAATCTCTGTCCCAAAGCCATAACCGTGAGACCATCATGTCATTGTTGAGCCTATTTGGAATGCCCGTGTCTTCTTTCCCCGAGGGTTGTTGTGGCCACGTAGTGATGGACTGTGTGTGGCTTGTTGTCCAGTTAGTAAAACACTCTCTCTAGGTGAGAGAGGTGGTGAAGTTGGAAGAACAGGTTGTTGGGCCTGTGAGCGACTCTCTCCAGGTGAGAGAGTGCGCAGAGGAAGGAGAGAACTCCTGGAAGGAACCTTGTAGCTACCACATAGCTCATAGACTTCTGGTCCGCTCTATTACTGAAACCCAAGGCAAGGGAAGTTAGCAGCCGAAGGACTGTCTAGGTGATAGAGAAGGTGTATACTCCTGGGGTGGAACAGGCACGTGGGGAAGGAGAGTCTGTGGGCAGTGAGTATGAGTGGTTCCTGGGAGAAAATTCCTTCCTTGTGACTGTGTGTTTTCCCTGTAACCTCAGCTTAGCCTAGGATTCCTTGCCTTGGGGGTGGAGCTTAGTCCCATCTCGGGGGTGACCCACTGCTGAGCTTGATGAGCAGTGTGGTCTAAGGCTGGGAGGTTCGTGGAAGGCCTGCACCTGGTTGGTGGAATTACCACTGTTTCAAAGATAAGTACCAGATGATGTTTTAATTACTTTTTTGCATGTCTGTGTATTTATATTTATCATGTATTCTTTTGTGCATACAAATTAATGTTAAAGCCATTGATTATTTATAATAGCAATAATTCTTATGGTTACCCTGAGTTTAAATGTGTTTCATTTACTTAAATGTATATGTCTTATATATAGAATTAAGTATGAGATTGTTATTCCACGTAGTAATGTTGGCCGGCCATGGGGTTGATGGTAGGGAACGTTACAGTTTGGTATCAGAGCATTACAACTTCAAATGAAAGGGCGTTACACCTTCCTTTGAGTACTTCTACATAACTCTTTCTATTTTCTTCATTCTTCTTTTCTAGCAACCTAGAGTGCTTATGTTTATTCTCTGTAACGGATATGGATGTTTCTGTCTCTTCAACGTTCTTTTTGAGCTTGATGATTTTACTTCTCAATGTGACAACTTCTTCTTTAAGATTCTCAACCTCTTCTTCTTTCTTTAATATCTGAGACTTCATGACTTCTTCTCTTCTCTTTTCTTCTTGAAGTTGAATTTTTAATGTGATTATTTCTTCTTCAAGTACTTTCTCTTCTTAACCAAACTTTGAATCACGCTGGCTTAGATCGTTATTTATTTCCTTAAGATGATCTTTCAATATCTTCTCTCTCATTTCTGCTTCTTCCTTTTGTGTTGCTATGTTGGCTTCCAAACATTGCTTTTGATATACAAGATTTTCTTCAATATTTTTGGCTTCTTCTAGCTAAGTTCTTAAGTTCTCGATGACTTGTTTGGATTCTTCAAAAATGTGAACACTTTTCTTTTGTTTCATCAATTCTTTCTTGAGAGACTTGTTTTCTTCTCTTATTTCATCTAAATCACTAATCAATTCTGCCTCATAATTGTCTTCTTTTACAATTTGTTTTTTTGTCTGATTTCCTTCATGGAATTCTATTTCAAGATGTCAGTGTTTTCACAATTAAATAAAAACAACATACCTATGTTGATTATGTATTCTTCATCTTCTGAATCTGTTTGACATGGTGAACATATTTCTTCTTGATTTGTACCCACATCTTCTTTGGGATTTTTTGAATCTGTGATGGGTGAATAATATATGTCATGTAACTTGTCCCAAAGTTCTTTGGCTGATGAAAATTTACCAAAATTTTTTCTTACCTTATTAGGTAACCCTTCCCGGATGAAATCCATTGTTATTTTGTTATTCTTCTTCAATTCCTTCTTGGATGCAGTATTTTCCCTTTTTGAACTATCATATCCTGTAACGAATGATAACCAAATATAATACCCATGTTCCTATAAAAATACTTCCGTCTGTCCACTCCATAACTCATACTTTAAACCATTCTGACAATTAAACAATGGTACTCCATTCTCAGAATAATCCGTGATCTCCTTCCAGTGGTTAAACTATTTCATGAAGGAACCAGATTTGATACAAATTGTTGGATTAATGAGAGGGGGGGGGGGTGAATCCATAATAGAGCAATATAATCCTTTTTCACCATAAAATGAAAGTGTTATATAAATGTATCATTATCATCCAATAGTTGTAGAGTAAATAAACAATTAAAAAATGAGCAATCACATGCATACACAATACACCAGTGTTTTACATGGAAGCCCAAAGTGGGAGAAAACCATGGAATGATTTTTCTTATATGTCTTTAATAATTGCATTCATTGGAAGCACCAACTTCCTTTGTTTTCCATATGCAACTGGAAGGAGGCTCCAAACCCTTAGTTTCTCAGGATACAACTTGAGGGAAGCTCCAACTCCCCAATTCTCTAGCTACAACCAAAAGGAGGATACAACCCCATATGTTCTCCGGCTACAACTGGAAGGTGGCTACAACCACTTGTCATTGCCCCGTCCAACCACCATAACATATAAGTAGAATGATGGAACCATTGTCACACTATTACTATGAGATATATTGTTGTAAACCTATACCAATCAACCCACACCAAACAACCTGTACCAATAACCTAAACCATGCATCAAAATGTACCTCAACCTGTAATCAACCTTTACCATAAACAATTGCATAAAACATGCACCAACCTATACCTAACAACCTCTAATCAACCTATACCATAAACAAGTGCATCAACCATGCATCAACCTGTACCTCAACCTGTACCATGAACAAGTGCATCAACCATGCACCAAACCTATACGAATAACTTGTCACAACAACCTGTCCAAACAACCTATCACAACAACATGTCTCATCAATCTTATCGACCAAATCAGATCTACTCACCAAGATCAACCACTAAGACAACTCTCAAATATGTGCATCAACCAAGCATAACACAACATCTCATAATCATCACCAAGATCAATATGTGTTTCTAATAATATACCAATACTAGTATGCTACATCATCCATAAACCATGTGTCAACAATAATACTAACAAGTGCCTCCAACCATGTACCAAGTATGTACCAATCATGTATCAACTACGCATCAACTATGACTCATTAATATGTACCAAAATCATCAAATATACACCTCATGTATGTGCTAAAGCATCAACTACTTGTCGCAACCATGCACCCAACATGTACCTCAACCAATAGCCCTAATCCATTTCATCATCCAAATATGATTTGTAACTCTGTAATAGACCTGGTGTATATGATCACATACTTGCAAACCTTCCTTAAATTTAACAACAAGAGACTAGAATTTTCATCAAACTTTACTTTAGTCTCACATGACTAGTTTTGGATTAGTCAACAACCCTAAATTGAAATAATCATAACTAAGTACTTGTAATGAATAAATATCTGAAAATAGTACACAATGTTCTTCGGTGTGTTTTATGCAATTCCTCTAGGTGTCACTACTTGGAACCTCTCATAAAAGTAGTTATATCAAAAATGGCATACCTTGTTGAATTATGGCTTATTCTAGAGAGAAAACTTGTAGAGCATTCCCCACACAGAATATTTGTTCTATGAATTTGAAAATTGTACACAGAATACTACAGACTGTGCTATAACCAAAACATTTGGTATTACTAAATTTGGATCTGTTATGAAGAATTTATGATGTTTTTACCCGAAACACTTGTTTTAGACTAGTTTCAGGACTAGACACAAACCCTACTTTCCGCAGAGTGTAACTCCAAAAATACAACGACCCACAAGCTGAAATTTGTACCAAAACTACTTGGATATGTTTCCTCAATGACCTCCAAATTACACATTCTAAATCATTCTATAAAAAAAAAATATTGTGAAAATGGTGAGATATTCAATATGCTCAAGTGTTATTAAAATGAGAGAGCCTTGCCTCTGATTTATACTTTCATGTATCTTCCTCAAGGGGTTACCTTTTAACTATCTTAACCCACTTTCCTTATTTTAGGGTTAACCCACTTCTAACCACTTGTCAACTTAGTAATTTCTCCATTAACTTTATTATTTAAATAATTTATTTTATATTCACTTTGACTAATAGTACACTCATCACTTCACTTTATTATTTACCTTCTAAAATCTCTTAAACCTCTCTGACTACTTTGACCTTTTGGGGCTACTAGATGACTCATGAGGATTCTCCAATTTCACATGGCCATAACTCTCTTACTGTGAGGAGTTATGTGACGTTCCACATACCACTAGAAATGGAATGACATGTACTATCCATATAGAATATTCTTACTTAAAAATATTTCAAAACTCATACCATTATCCATCAAACAAACTTGGGTCCATTACCCAAACCTTTCTCCAACTTCACATGGCCATAACTCTCTAACCATGAGGAGTTATGTGGCGTTCCACATACCATTGGAAATGGAATTACATGTACTATACATATGGAATAGTATTACCTAAAAATATATCAAAACTCATACAATTATCCATCAAACAAACTTGGGTCCATTACCCAAACCTTTGTGCTACCGGAATTTGCTACCAGAATTTCCTCAAGGGTTGACATCAATGACAACCAACCCAAATAATCAACACCCGAACTAAGATGATGAGATCCAAAGTATTCATTTCCATTGTCTCTAAGTACATATATAGACATGTGATTAGAGGTGTCGAAGTCAAACATGGTAGAAACCACTTGGTTATCAATCATTGATGAAAACCGTTAACAAGTGTGAGGGAAATCACCATTGATGTCAATGATTCCGAAGGTACCCTAGTACAATCCAATGAATGTGAACAAATGAGTTGAATTCAAACACTCTATGGAATCTTCTAATCAGGGGTCAATGATGCGAACCCACTATTGAAAGTGAAGAAACCTGCCATTTAGGCATGCAGGCTCTAAGGCACTAAATGATTTCTAAAACTTGTTCCCAAATAATGAGTTGAAGTCGATAGGAAAATACTCATCATAGGAGGGCCTTGATTTATCCCCCACCAATGACATGAAATATGTAACATATTTGAAGTATATCAGAGTATGAAGTGATTCGTAACTGACTCAGGGAAGGCCAACATGGTAGAAAATTTATAACTTCAGAAGGTCGACTCAATATAAGGCTTGTTTAGGTTGGACTTCTCTTGAACATATGAATGACACGATAGTTGTCTTGGAAGCATTGACTCAAGGAGGACCCAACATATGAACTTGTATATGTTCAAACAAGAGACAACTGTATTTCCCAACCCGGATACAATGATGAATGGGGTTGTCATGTTCAAGAGAGACTATTACTTCCACTAACACAAATACAAAGACACATTTCTTTCCCAATTTTCCCCCACCATTTATGGCGAGTACCTCTTTATTTTTACACAATATTGAGGAGGATAGCATATGCTTGTAAATGTAATATTATCCTTCAGACGAGTCCCTCGAAGTATGTTTAACGAACCCTAAGAAGGATTGGTTCAATCCCATATGAGTCCTTTGATGTTTGTTTAATGAGTCCAAAGAAAGAAAAATTAGGTTCATTTTTAGAGAGTCTAAAAAACACTTAAAGAGAACTTCATAAGGTCATTTTTTGTAAATTAGTATGATGAGACTGAAAAAGAGATAACCTACTGCTCATCATAAATTTTCTTCAAATACTTTTATGAGCGTGAAAAGAACAAGGTCGCTCAGCCATCTTTTCATGTTTAGGGAGCTTGAAAAGAGCTTAATGGACACTCCATAGGCTTTGTTTTTAATATTACCAATGCGAGTTAGAAAAAACGACAAAAGATTACTCGATTACATTCTCATGGTTTCACGAGCATGAGAAAGAATTAAGACTGTGCTCAAAATTTTTCCTGAAAACCCCTTAAAACATATGTACATAAGAAAAATATCCAAAAACAAATCAAAAAGGGTGGACCCTTGTTCAAACGTCTCATCCCCGGGCCTTTTAATCTGCAATAGTCAACACTTCGCAATGTTGGTCAGACTTTAGGGCATGGATAAAATATAAATATAATTTATTTTTTCAATAAAAAGTGGTAAAAAATAATAAATATGCCAAAACACAATTTTACCATTTCATTTGCAAATTTACCCAAATAGTGCCCAAAAACTCTTTTTCTCCCAAATTTCAACTATTGATTCCAGAGCATGTAGTGGATCATTTTTCAAAACGTATCTACCAAGAAGGTAATCTTCTTCTTCTTTATTCTTTCATGGTTTCAATTTTCTTTTCATAGGTTAAATTTGGATCTCATGTCGATTTTTTGCGGCTACCTGCACATTGAGATCATCGTAGGTCCATTGTATAATGAACTGTGATGACCTTTCATCATTGCAGGAGACCCCATCGGTAGGGTGTGACAACGTCACTCTATTTTAAAGTGCAGCCCTGTGACAACTGCAATCAAAATTTTGAAAAGATAAATTTAACTAGCAAAACCTCCAGGAATGATTTTTTTATGTTTCTAATATTCTTTTGATGTTCCTTGACAGGCTTTCCTTGGTCAATATGCTTGTGTGGCATGAGAAAGAGCATGAGGAAGAGGATTATTTTGTCAGGTGTTGTAACCTAGGTCTAAACCCCTACCTTTCCTCTCTCTTTTCCCTATGACTTCATCAAAATTTTCACCTTCTGGTTGGTTAAGTTAGTTTCCCATTTTTTGAGTGACTTGGTTCTTATTCGCTTCTTTCCTGTTTGAGTCTTTCCACATTTTTTTTTATGTTTTTCTTGAAAGGATAAAATACATGTCGTATTTGGTTCTGAATGCTTGTCATCATGTTTTCCATCGATTGAGCTCACAACAGGTCGACCACCTCTTTTTGTACACATAGGAAAGGCTCATAGATAAAGGCAACAATCCAGAGCGGTCAATTTCAGGCTTAGACGATGGGAAAAAACAAGTTAATTTTTGACGATGGAGATCCATCAGGCCAATCATATCAATGACTCTCATCCATTCAAGTTTCCAGAATCACACAGGGTTTAACTTCAAGAATTACTCTAAACTCCCGAAGCCTGAATTTCCGAAGGGAATCTGGATCATTCGTTGGTTACAAAACGTGGATGCAAATCATTCACTTTGGCATTTTCCCTCTGAGAGATTTCCAAGATAAACATTCAAAACTCCCAAATCCTGAATTATGAAGTGAATCTGGACCATTCATCTTGAATCAACCAGCACTGTTGATCCTTGTAGTAGGTAAATGTCACCTAGATCATAGATTGTAATTAGATCAACAACCACAATTCATTGCGAGGACGTAAACTTCCCGGACGTTAATTTTTTAGAGAGGTCCCACAATTAGAACCACGGTATTGTTGGAAGGGTACGTGGCATCTTGTGGGGGATTGCGGGCCCAAAGGCGGTGTTTCCCCAAACCACCCTCAACAACTCCCACAATCATGTGCTTAAATGACATCAGGTCACCATGTCACCTCCACATCACCTCCACTCATCCCAATCAATACTCTCGCTCCTCTCACCACTCAACACTTGTCCTCCAATAACACCCACGCTAATCTCCATCGGAAGTGGCCCACCTCTCCATATCAACGATCCTTATCGCATCCCAGATTCCCCCCCCAACCATTCTACTTTTAACAGTGGGGTGGGGGGGTCCAGGAAAGTGGTTTCCACACCATGGTCCCTACCTAACGTCGCATCTCCTCAAATTTTCAGACCCCCCCCTCACTAATCCACTTATCACCTACCTCCCCTTCCAGGATCTTGTCGGATTGCCTCTCAATACCACCCCTCTCACTTCATGCCATCTGTTTTCCACTCACGCCTATCACCTCCATCTCCCCTCCACTTCATCTACATCCACATCATCCACCTTCACACATCTTGTCTTCCTATTGGATGCTCACCTCCACGTCTTCCTGTTTAATACCATGTCATCACAATGAAAGCAAGGAGAAGGGTCTGTTAAAGTCGAGATAAATTGCGCTTAGCTGCCGAAAGCTCTGTCATAGATAAAGAACATGGAGATCATCCCAGTTCGACACAATCAGTTATATAACACTTCAGAGGACTACCTTCTTCCTCAAGAAGATATCTGCCAATACAACGAGTTGTCTCTGTTGGCCCCTATCTCATAGGAATGCTATTGTTCAATGCAGAACTTTGTTCTGTCACTCCGAGTCTTTTTATGCCATCTCAGCTCCTCTAGTGCATGCATCAGTTCTATCTCAGATATAGTAGTATTTTTTAGTTGATTAGTTCCTGCATTTTCCTAGATTAGATACAAGAGTGGTCTTCTGTGTGTGAAAAGAACCACTCTTGATGATTAAGTCCAGTGTCTTAGTGAAGTTAATTTGTTTCACAAAAAGTTACCTAAATTTATGTCTCAGTACCCTAAGGATGGGAACCTCTGCAACTCTGTTAAATAGGGGGTCTTTGAACGTTTTGAGGGTAGGATTGTTTGGGAAATAATAGCAATACATTAGACTGGTTGGACCCATTCTATGCATGGATTAAATCTCTTTACCCAGTGAACATACTCTTGATGACAATGTTCGTTCAAATCTTCATGTGTTTTTATTCTTATCTTGAATATAGTTTTTGATGTGTGTAACATACATTCCATTTCCTTTCAGCTATTGTATAACTTGTTTTTACTAATATGCAACCTTGCAAACAACTAATTCTTTAGTGAAAATTTGTTTTATTTGCAACCTGTGGGAGTAACTGTGTTTTTGATACATGTTTAACATCTTGAAATGATATTTTAAGTATTGAACTTCTTGCAACAGCTTATTCATCGAGCAATCTGTTGTTTCCCTTTATTTTCTATTATTTCATTGGTTTGTCATTAGTGTGCCACCAGCCAAGGAGGACCCTCATCCCTATCATTCTACCAACCCAACCTTCCTTTTGTCTTGATAGAATAACCCTCTGACCAACCAACAAAAATTAAAATAAACAATCATTCTAAACTGATAGATGGCCTAGATTTTCCCTTTAGTAGTCAAGTGCAGACCTTAGGACCAACATATTTTGGCATCGTTGCTAGGGAACGGAGTAACGAAATATATTTCCTCGGGACAATGAAAATTGATCAACTATGACTTTTGATGGTGAATAAATATCAGACAGGGACAGACTGCCATCTTTCACTTGGCGACTTCACTAAGTAAAATTTAAAGAAGAAATACTGGTGCCCAGAAAGGGATTCAACAGATCCAAATCTAAAAATAGAAAAGCCAAGAAATCTCGTTCTAATCTTGAGAATAACACAGTAGTCTCTGATCTAGAAAGGAAACTAAGAAAATCCATCGTAGCTCAGAGATATACTTCCCCCCTCAAAGGTAAAGCTACACACAAAGAGCCTATGTCTAATCACAATCACAAGAAGCTTGAATTTGATAGCCTTGAGATTCATAATTCCAAAGGGGCTCAGACATCTTCAACTCCTGATTCCACTTCATTATCCAGTCCTACATCCACCCATGTATCTCCCATAAATTTACAGATCCCTATTATTCAAGCCATGGTCGTTAACATGATGGATGCCATAACTGCTACTAGATATGCACCCCTAGTTCTTCATGTAGCCTTGCATTCCTTCCCATCCACAGATTACATGAAATATTTACCAAGATATAATGGGGAAGGAGAAGTAACCGCCAAGGAACATTTGGTATCCTTTTATAGCTTTGCAAACAACTTTAACATTGATTATGCAGATGTGTGGATGAGGTTGTTTGTACATAGTCTATATGGGGAAGTAATAAAATGGTTCAGAGGTATTCCCCCATCCTCCATTGCAGATATTGAGGCATTGGATGAAAATTTCATAAAGAAATGGGGATATAGGAGATATTACCTCTACTACATCACTGATTTTGGGGCCCTAAAGAGAAAGAATGGTGAATCTATTTCAGATTTCACCAAGAGATTCAATTAGATGTATGGAAGAATCCCAGATGAGATCAAACCAACTGAAGCCTCTTCCAAGATCACCTATTCCAATGCATTTGATGCAGATTTCTTCCTCCTCCTGAGAGAGAATATCAACCATGCAGTTTTCCATGTAGGAAGCATCCATTGAAGTTGGATCTAATATTTTGGCATTGGACAGACTAAAGACTAGATCTGATAAAGAGAAGAAAAAATAGAGAGAGGATCCCCCTACCTCCTCTAAGTCATCCACATATGATCCAAAACTTGAGGAAATGACCAAAACCTTGAAAGAAATGACTTCGAAAATTGCTAAGCTAAAATGGGAATCCAAATAGCCAAACAGAACTTTTCAAGGGGGTGGAAATAGAAATCAAAATTAGTTCAGGAAGCCTAATTATGTCCCTCCAATAATGCAGAGACGAAGAAGAAATGTTGATGATCAAAGGGTAGTACCACCTTTCCAAAACAATCAGATTGAGGAGATGGATGCAGACAATGATGTTGTGGATGATATTGTTATTTTTTTCAATGAAAGAGATTATTATACCAACCATTTAACACAACAATAATATGAGGTAGCACAACTGTCAAATCAGTTTGATGATGAGATAGCGGAAGAGGAAGTTATTCAAATCCAACCCAAGAAGAAATATGATTTGAGGATGAGAGTAGGATATTCCAAGGCCACTACCTCTGATCAATGCAAACAAGTTGAAGCTCCCCCCAAGCCAAGTCCAAATAAAGGTATGTCATCTAAAACTCAACAACTTCCTCTCTCAAAACCTCCAGTCCCTGAAATAAAAGAATATGATAGGCCACCAACCTATTTCATCCTAGAACATGAGTTGATAAAGATCAATATCCACATGGCTCTGACAGAATTGTTAAAAAACAAACCTTTCAAAAATTCCATCATGAGAGTTCTGCAGCCAACTGCTTCTAGTGTATCTTCCAATGTCATTAGTCTACAAGTTGAAAACCTAGCCATTACTATAGGTCCACACATTGAGGATGGATTGGATGCTTCTCCTCCTTTCTATATATCTTTGAATGTCCATGATAAGATCTTGCATAATTACCTTATGGACTCAGGAGCCTATCACAATGCCATGCCCAAAGTTGTTATGGAAGAACTAGGTCTGGAGATTACCAAGCCTTACCAAGACCTATACTCCTTTGATTCTAAGAAAGTAAAATGTCTGGGTTTGATAAAGGATATGGTGGTTTCTCTAGCACAATTACCCATGAAGAGTGTAGTGATTGACATTGTTGTAGCATACATTCCCCAAAAGTTTAGCATGCTTTTATCCAGAACTTGGGCTAAGAAGGTTGGAGGATAATTACAAATGGACCTCACTTGTGCCACCATTCCTGTGTTTGGAGGAGAACATAGGAGGCTATACGGAGAGGCACTGTTAGCCTACATTGCTAGTGACCATTAGAAACCAAGAAATCACCCAATTTATGCTACCAAGGATGAGATTGTCTCATATGCCTTCCACTTAAAGGATGATGAACCTGAAATATCAGTTAGCCAATGCAAAGATCAACCACTGACAGGTCAACAAGACAAAGTATGGCAGATTTATTTCAATGGTTCTTCACCAAAAGAAGGATTTGGTGCAGGTATTCTCCTCATTTCCCCTTCAGAAGAAGTAATAACCCTCTCTTAAAAGCTGGAGTTTGAGACTACTAATAACATATTTGAATATGAAGCTCTGGTGTTGGGACTGAGGGCTGCCAAAGACATGGCTGTTAGGACCCTATAATGTACCTTTTTGTTCATACTTTTTGCTAGCATTACATCCTTTTCCCACTCACATTTAAGCCTACATTATCACCTTAACCTATCTTTCCAAAGATTATTGTTGTTGCTTGAAGACCCGTTGCTGAAATAGTCAACAAAACGCAAATCCCGTTGCTGAAACAGTCCATGATTTGCGATGTTGGAACAACAATTCACACAGCAGTAACAAGAAGGATTTGTTACACTGGCCACAATAGTCGTACCTTAAGCCAGCACCAACCATCACTGCTGCTTGAGACCATGTTGCTGAAACAGTCAAATAGAATGAAAATCCTATTGCTAAAATAGTCCGTGATTTGCGATGCTGAAACAGTATAAACAACAGTAACAAGAAGATAAATAAAGAAGTTGTTACACTGGCCGCAACAACTACACCTCAACCCAACACCATTGCAACTATTGTAACAACATTTTGCTACGGGAGATCAGAATATCCTATTCCAACATAGAAGATTAGATCTGACTAAGAATAGGATTTGTATGTACACATGTAATTTTATGATCAATTGTATTAAGAGGATTCTCCTCTTTAAATAAGGGGAAATCATCATTAGATGGGAGGATTTTTTTTGGCTAGAAAGGAATTATAGAGAAGGGCGTGTTCACTTTGGATATTGTAACATGATACAATTGATAGATGAATAAAAGATTATTCTGAGCATTTCTTCTTAGTTCTTTTCATTTCTGGGGAATCTTGTGAGAAGGAGAGGGCCCACCTTCTTCACAAGATTCACCCATTAGTTATGTAGTGTGTTAGTATTATTTTTGTTCATGCCTTGTTTAAACTCTATTTTGCTGAAACTCTTCTTTACTGAACTCTGTTTTGCTGAAACTCTACTTTACTGAACTCCGTTTTGCTGAAACTCTACTTTACTGAACTCTATTTTGCTGAAACTCTACTTTACTGATTGTTACATTGTTTTCATACAATTCATTCTTAGGTAACTGTTAATCATTCTGATTGGTAATTCTACTTGATGAATTTATGAAAGTGTGATAATCAAGACAGGTGCTAAAGATTCCTACTTGGGGAATAGGGGCCTATTCTCTGTTACAGAATAGTTAGCCTTCAGTACTTGTCAATCATTTTAATTAGTAATGAGTTTATGAAAGTGTGATAGTCAGAGACAGGTGCTGAAGATTCCTGCTTTGGGGAATAGGGTCTTGTTCTCTATTACAGAATATTTAGTGTTCCTTGCAATATGCTGAAAGATTTCTTTTCCTAGGTTGTTGTTTCTTAATGTAATCCATGATTCTTCTGATAATTATTTTCCTTGAATCTCAAACTCTGCTATAGATAGATTGCTTTTCTATAATTCAAGATAGAACTTCAGTCTGTTCAAAGCAAGGTGTGATTAGTGTACTTTTACTACAACTCTATATTGCTTTTGAGATTGAGCATATACAGTGTGTGATTGCCTTTGAAATAAACATACTTCCTTGGGTTGACAATTTATGTAACACTTGATTGTTTAGTTAATAAGCAATTACAGTGACCAACATTTTGGCATTGTTGTCGGGGAAGGCAATTATAGATTTCAAAAGCACTTATGTTATTTCAGATATATAGATTGCATGAGGGGACACGGAGACCCCAAAGAAACTGACCCTACAGGTGGCAGGGGCAGAGGAAGGGGAGGAAGAAAGACTTTTATTGATGAGATTATATCAAAATCTGAATTGGTTGCTCCTCAGTGACCAAGCTCTCGGAAACCAAAATCTCAACCTTCCTTTCAAGCAAACTTTGAAACGAGGAAAGATGAATATAATGAAGAACTACACCATGAAGAACAGGCAGGTCCTGAAGGAGAGGTAAATGATGAAAACTCTTTTTCTACCTTAGGATTTCCTATTGGTGATCTTCCTAGAGGAGTAGCTC
>JZKD02S1965991.1:256451-267673 GCA_000966675.3 Picea glauca
TCATAACTCATACCGTTACCCATCAAACAAACTTGGGTCCATTACCCAAACCTGGGGTCTCCAACTTCTCATGGCCATAACTCTCTAACCGTGAGGAATTATGTGGTGTTCCACAAACCAATGGAAATGACATGACAAGAACTATCCATATAGGATATTTTCTCTGACAAATTCACTTTTCTTCATCTCATTATTCCATAATTAATCATGGGTTATCTTACTCCACAAAGTGTCTTCCCATGAGGGCTTTCACCATAAGGGGACCACTTTAGAGTTCATCCATATTTACTTCTTATAAACCATGAAAAAACAATAATGAGTCATATTTACATCAAACAACATTGGGTCCATTACACAAACCTTTGTGCTACAAGGCTTTCTTCAAGGGTTGACATCAATGAAAACCAACCTTAATCAACATAAGGATGGGGGAAGGTCTCTCTTGTACCATAAATACTCTCTTTTTATTGTTGCTTTGGATTAGTTAGTTATGAGTGAATAAATAATCCCTATCCCAACAAGGCACTAGGGTGTAGTTTCAGTTTTTAATTCAATAAAATGCATGGATGAGGGACAGATACAGATACACAGGGTTGATAGATGGAAACAAAAGTAAGTGATGGAAGGTAAGAGCAGTTATTTAATATCAATGCATCAATCTACAGTTCTTAGCACCTCGCAGGGAAGAGCTATCCCCAGTTGGAGCCAATGTCATGACCTAGGCCTGCACCCCTTCCTCTCCTCTCTCTTTTCCCTATGCCTTCATCAATTTTTTCACCTTCTGGTTGGTTAAGTCAGTTTCCCATTTTTTGAGTGACTTGGTTCTTATTCGCTTCTTTCATGTTTGAGTCTTTGCACATTTTTGTTTATATTTTTCTTGAAAGGATACAATACATGTTGTATTTGGTTCGAAATTCTTATCATCATGTTTTCCATTTATTGAGCTCACATCAGGTCGACCAAGTCTTTTTGTATGCACAGGAAAGGCCTGTAGACAAACAAAGCAATCTAGAGAAGTCAATTTCGGGCTCAGACTATGGGAAAAAACAGGTTAATTTTCGACGGTGGAGATCCATCAAGCCAATCATATCAACGAATCTCGTCCATTCAGGGTTCCAGATTGTGTGAAGTTTAACATCAAGAGTTACTCAAAACTCTCAAAGCCTAGATTTCTGAAGGGAATCTGGACCGTTCATCAGTTACGACACATGGATGCAGATCATTCACTTTGGCATGTTTCCTCCGGAAAATTTCTAAGATAAAAATTCGAAACTACCGAAGCCCAAATTTTTGAAATGAATCTGGACCATTCGTCAGTTATGACACGTGGCGAAAAATCATTTACTGCGGTGATTTTCCTCTGGGATATTTCCAAGAATCACATTTGAAACTCTCGAAGCCCAGAATTCCAAAGTGAATATAGACCATTGATATCGAATCAACCATCATCATTGATCCTTGCAGCAAATAAATGTCACCTAGATCACAAATTGTAATCAAATTGATGACCACAATTCATTGTGGGGACGTAAACTGCCTTGACGTTAATTTTCTAGAGTGGTCCTGTAATTGGAACCATGGTATTGTTGGAAGGGTATGTGGCAGCTTGTGGGGGATTGTGAGCCCAAAGGCGGTGTGGACCCAAACCACCCTAAACACCTCCCACAATCACGTGCTTAAATGACATAGGTCACTGCATCACCTCCACATTACCTCCACTCATCCCACTCACTACTCTTTCTCCTCTCACCACCCGACACTTTTCCTCCAATAACACCCATGCTAATCTCCATTGGTAGTGGCCCACCTCTCTAGATCAATGGTCCTTATCGCATATCGAATATTGGACCCCCCCCCCCCCGACCATACTACCTTTAACAGTGGGGGGGGGGGGGAGGTCCAGGAATTTGGTTTCCCCACCATAGGCTCTACCTAACGTGGTAGTTCCTCAATATTTTGGAAACCCCCCCTCACTAATCCACTTACCGCCTACCTCCTCATCCGGGATCTTGCCAGATTTCCTCTCAATATCGCCCCTCTCTCTGCATGAAATCTATCTTCCACTCACACCTATCACCTCCATCTCCCCTCCACTTCATCTACATCCACATCGTCCACCTTCACATGTCCTGTATTCCTATTGGACACTCACCTCCACGTCTTACTATTTACGACCAGGTCATCACAATGTGTTGGTCCTTGATGAAGTTTTGAATATCCTTGGTCACTTTTGACTCCTTTTTGGGACTTCGACAGGCTGTCAAAGGTGGAGCGCAAGTCGAAGCGGAGATTGTGGTATCTTGATCCCTTGTTTAGGAATTTTTGGGTTTTGGTCTTATGTAACGGGTATGGGGATGTTGACCCATGGGTTTACCCATGCTTAGGCCTCTTTTGTAATGTATAAATAGATGTCTAGGTGATGTAAGAAGAGACAATATGTGCAGATGTGTGATGTTGTGCTAAGTGGTATATTGTGTTGAGTGCAAGTGATTAGTTGGATCTATGTGATTGAATTAGCTCTATGCATACCGTGTGCATGAGAACTTGCAGGGATAAGTGCAAGTGGCTGTAAAGAGTCTTGGTGTTGTAACCTATCTTAGGGAAGGAGGATCTGGCGAAGTGCATGCAAATCTCATGTCCTATGTAGAGAAGGATCATGTGGCTCTGTGCATGTAGATGATTGACAAAAGGAAATAAAGAGAAGAAGAGTTGGTGGGCATAGCCCCTAGTAGGGGGTGAACCACGTATATCCTGTGTTATGGTTGCTTTGTGCATTATGGTTGTTTTATTGCTCATATGATTTATGCTTAGTACAGTAATGTATGCTTAGATGTATCTAATATGATAGCTTAGTGCTTGGTGATGTGAATGAGTACTGGATCTRGTCTATTTTGATGTGCTTAGTGATTGAATGTGTTGGATCTTGCTTAATACTACATTGCTTTGTAATTAGGTTTTATCTTCACTATAAACAAAGACTAGATACTAAGGAATGATAAMTACTAAATGCTTTGTTAAGGTATTGTAATCACAGATCTGTTTCCTAGCTAGGTTGCATACATATGAGTCTTGCAACCTCCCCTGCCTCTACCTCGGGTGAGACTTCATTTTCTTTGCAGGTGTTGCCAAAAGGGCCGGTAGTTAGGGTTTTGTTGGTGTGTTGTTGAAGAATTGAACCTTGGGCATGCCCCTGTGCTAACAAATGGTTATGTTGTTGGGACCTGAAACTATGATTGTTGGGAACTGAGGAAAAGAAAGAAATATTTGTGCGTAGATATGTTTCTCTAAGTGCACAATATTCTACTTGAATTTCGAAGCTCTGTGCTAAGAAAGGAATCAAATCTGAAGAAAAGGATTTAAGATTAGTGAATTTTTTTGTCAAAAAGAGGTAAGATCTGGAAGCTGTGTGCTCTGAGAAAGGTAAAATAAGTGAATTTTGTTTTTTCAAAAGAATGGATCTAGGTATGTTTAATAGATTTGATCCTAATCTAAAAACTAGAGTACAACTAGAAGAAATAAGGTTTGATATGAGTATATCTGATAGAAATAATGAAAGATATTTTATTCCTATGCATAGAAAGAATTTTTTGACTAACAAATGGATGCAGGATCCTAGGAATAATTTTTTGCAGGTTAACTACCATGATCCTAGTGCGCAGTACAAGAAAGGATGGGGATCATTTAAGAGAAAGAGAGGATTAACTCTTTGTTATAGTTGCAGAAGACTGGGACATATTGCTAAGGAATGCCCTGGTAGAATACCTAGTTGTTTTTGTTGTAAAGCTATGGACCATGAATTTCTAGATTTCTCTAGAATGATTGTTAAGGTTGAAAGAATGAATATGAGACAATAAAACCTTGAGGAAGACCAAGAAACTGAGACCATGGAAGAACCCTAGAAAGAATCAGAGACTGTATTACTACAAATGAAAGAAACCCTGAATGACCACATAGATATCAACTTATCAGAGATATTCAAAGAAAAAGAGTGCATAAAAACAAGAATAGGAGACTTCGACATAGATTGTGTTCTGGATGAGGAAACACAGGTGAATATTATGACAAAAAGAACCTAGGAAATTTTGGGAAAGCCTACTATGATTCCTTCATTGGGAGGAATAGTATTATTTAGAGGAAAGATGATAACCCTATGTGGAAGACTTACCCAAACATCTATGACTACTCATGGAATTTCGACAGAGAAAGAATTTGAGGTTGTTAAATTTATTGAGAACATCACCCCATTTTCTATGTTACTAGGAAAAACCTGGATTGAGAAAGATCAAACCCGAAGAAAAGAAGAGGAAGATCTAGAACAGAAAAAGAAAGACTTAAGAGACTTCATGGCTAAGAGAATAACACACCTACTAAAAGAACAAGAAAACTAGTTGAAGCTACCGAGAACCAAAAATCTAGATGTCGAAGTTGAAAGAACACAAGAAGACTTGAAACACCTGCATGTACAGGAGAGTAGAGCACCTACCCCGGGCAAAGAAGAAGTTTTTCCCTTGAACCTTAGGAAAGAACAGAAACGTCGTGAAGTTACTATGCCTAGAGGAGATAAGAATCAGAATGGACAGAGGAATATCTAGACACAGATCATAGGGAAGAAGGCTAGAAAGCTCAGCAAGAAGAAACCAAAGTTGGAGAAATTACAGGAAGTTCCAGAGAAGAATTCACAGAAGGAAGGTCTCCAGAATTTGAACTTCGTCAGAGTTTCAGAGAAACCTAGATTGGAACTTCACCATGGTGGAGAAATATAATTGTTAGAGGCATTACAACCATTAGATTGACGTTCCCGAATAGTTAGAACAATAGTTATGATCAAAAATCTCGTCATCGGACAATTGGGACCGCACCATAACGGACATAACTGCATTGATTAAGGCCTCTTGTCCATTGGAGGGATCTGTTACATCATTGTCTACTTATTTTGTCGACTATTGCGTCGAGAACACTTTCAAGAATTGTATCCGGGTCACCAAGAAAACTCATTGTTACTGTGTTGTGTTTACTGAGACTTTGCTACATGTTCTATTGTATTGAGCATTTTTTCATAGACCTAAGTTATCCAATCTCGAGCGTGCATGTCAGATGAACTCAGTGTCATAGAAACGTCTATCGAAGAAGTTCTAATCGAACTTATGGCTAAGAAGGTGATGTTCGTTGGAATTCAAGCTTCATCGACGAGAGGAGTGCAAGCCTCCCCATCAACTGCTCAAGGATCCGGACCATCCCGAGATGCGGTCGAGAAAAGAACCAAACATCGATATGACTTATCAAACATGAAGTTAATCCCATCCATCTTGCCTGACTACATACCACCTCTGATTGGCGTGGTGAATCGTGACAGTGTCCCCAGGGACTTCGAATACACCTTGATTACTGCGTACCTCTCGAAGGGGATACGCACAGGCAAACCTTAGTAGGATAAGATTATGACAATGAATATCGATGAATTCAACTTGGGAAATCGTAAGAACTTTAGAATTTTTGGCCCTTAACCAAGTTTTGGGAGATACTTGGTCATGTTTGACCATTTTTGGGACTTTGAAAGCCTGTCAAAGATGGAGCACCAGACAAAGCACAGATTGCAGAATCTAGGCCCACTTTTGGGTCCCTTCTGGTTTTTTGGGAATAAGTAATGGGAAAGTAATTTCATCCCGTGGGTTTACCCACGCTTAGGCCCACTTTTGTGATGTATAAATAGATATCTAGGCATCTATCAAAAGATATAGAGATGTATGTGATGTAAGCTAAGTGGTAATAGATTTTGTAAGTGCTCTGTGCATGACTGTAAGAGGCTTGTAGAGCTAAGTGCAAGTCGTTGTAAGGAGTTGTGGAAGGCTTTGTGTTGTAGCACAAGGAAGAATGATCTAGTGAGCTGCGCAAATATTTTTTCCTATGCGAAGAAGATTTTTGGTGGCTCTGTGTTGTAACTGATTGAAGACGCTAATAAAGAAGAAGAGTTGGTGGATGTAGCTCCAGGGTGGGGGTGAACCACGTAAATATGTGTGTTATTCTTTGTGCTTCGACTTGATGTGTTTATCCCTTATTTTGATAAGTGCTTTGATATATTTAAATAGATCTTCTTATGCTTTGTGTTTCTTAGAGGTGAGTGAATGTTAGATATGACATGTATGAAGATGCTTAGTGTTGATCTACTAGATCTGATCTATTTTATTGTTACTATGTGTTGAAATACCTTAGATATAAGTGAATGATGTGATGCTATGTGATATATGAAAAGTATAATAAGGGTTGAATATTGACTAATGGTCTATGCTAAGTACTCTGTAAGCGATATAATCACATATATGTGTCCCAGCTAAGGTTGCAAAAACTTGAGTCCTGCAACCACCCCTGCCTCTACCTTTGGTGAGACTTCATCTGCTTCACAGGTGTTTCCAAAAGGGTCAATAGTTAGGGCTTTGTTGGTGCACTTTTCAACATTGAACCTTGGGTCTGCCCCTGTTCCAACAAATGGTTTCATTGTCGGGACCTAAAACTGCGATTGCTAGGAACTGAGAAAGAGGAAGCTCTGTGCGAAATTCATCCTAAAACTGTGGAAGCTCTGTGCGTAGAGTTGTGCCCTAGTGCGGAGTATTCTACTTGATCTGTGAAGATTTGTGCTAAATAAAGAAGGTTGGATCTGTAGAAAAGAAGAAGGATCTGAAAGATTTGTGCTCCAAGAAAGGTACAAGTGAGAATTTATGATTGAAAAAGGTAAGATCTGTAAGCTCTGTGCTCTGTAAAAGTAAGATAAGTGGAAATTTTTGTTTCTAGCGTATGGATCTAGGTATATCTTATAGGTTTTGTCCTAGTTTGAAATCTAGGGTGTTAATAGATGAAAGAATATTTGATATGAATAAATCTTATAAGAATAATGAAAGATATATTATACCTATGCATAGAAAGAATGTTTGGACTAACAAATGGATGCAGGATCCTAGAAACAATTTGTTGCAAGTTAACTCCTATGGTCCTAGTGCGTAGTATAGAAGAAGTTGGGGATCGTTTCGAAGAAAGAGAGGATTAACCCTCTGTTATAGTTGTAGAAGACTAGGATATCTTGCTAAGGAATGCCCTGGTAGAACACCTAGTTGTCTTTGTTGTAAGGCTATGGACCATGAAGTGTTGGATTTCCCTAGAATGATCGCTAAGCTTGAAGTAATGAATCTGAACCAAGAAAACCCTAAGGTAGATCCATAAAAGGCAGAACCCAAGAAAGAATTAGACAAAGTATTGATACAAATAAAGGAGACCCTGAATGACCACTGACATGTCAGATTATCAAAGATTTTCAAAGAAAAAGAATGCATTGAAGCAAGAGTAGGGGACTTCAACATTAACTGTGTTCTTGATGAAGAGACACAAGTGAATATTATGCCAGAAAGAACTTGGGAAGCTATAGGGAAGCCTACTATGATCCCTTCATTAGGAGGAATAGGACTATTCACAGGGAAGCTGGTAAGTTTATGTGGGAGGCTTGCTCAGATATCTACGATTGTCAATGGAACTTCGACAAAGGACAATTTTGAGATTATCAAATGTATTGAAAAAAGAGCCCCATTTACCATGTTACTAGGGAAACCTTGGATTGAAAGAGATCAATCCAGACAAAAAGAAGAAGAAGAATCCTAAGAACAGAAAAAACAAAAGTTAAAAGATTTCATGACTAGAAGGATCGTTTAATTGATTAAAGAACAGGAAAACGAATCAAAGCTATTTGACCTTAGAGACTCTGATGTTGAAGCTGCAATACCACTAGAATACCCTCAAAAGACTAAAATATGTACTCCAAAGGCAGAAGAGATGTTAACACTGAAATATTCTCAACAACGCGTAGTAATTATATCTAAAGAAGATGAGAATCATAATGGAAAGAAGAATACTGAGACGAAGCTCACCAGAAAGAAGGCTAGGAAGGTAAGTAGGAAGAGGGCTACGATTGAAAAGTTATAGAAGGTTCCAGAGGGAGCATCACAGAAGGAAAATTTGCAGAATGTGAGCTTCGTCGAGATATCATAATAGTGACATATGTCACTTCGCTGTGGTGAAGCAATATATTCATTGGGAACGATATATCCATTCGAATGATGCTTTGAATGACTAGAAAAACATTTATGGATCGCCACCTGAGCGATGGGCCGCGTCATAACAGACAGAACAAGAGTTAATGAAGCCTCATACCCGTTGCAAGAAATTTGTTGTTGAGTTTCCTATTTATCTATTCGCACCATGCACAAAGAACACTTTTTCCAAATAGAGAATTTGAGCTCGCAACCTTGGTTAAGATTGTCCATTGATCATTACGCCCTTACTTTCCATCTTATTTTTGTGTCTACATTACTTCGTGAACCTGGTATTATTAACCCCGAGCGCGTATGTCCGAGGAGCTTAGTGCACTTGAAGAATCTATGAAGGAAGTACTCTTTGATCTTGAGACTGAGAAAGTCATGTCATAAAGAAGGATGTCTGCAGGTGTGCAAGAATCTTCGATAGGAGGAGTCCATGCTTCTCCATCGACTGCTCGTAGAGAAAGAACTTCCAAAATCATGACAGAGATGAGAATGAAGCATAGAGACGATCTCGTGAATGCTAAGTTGATTCCAAGCATCTTACCTACATATATACCTCATCTGAGTGGTGCAGTGAACAAAGATAGCATGCCTAGATATTTTGACTATGCCTTGCTCACTGCATACCTCCCGAAAGAGATACGTGCAGTTCACATAGACCAGGATAAGATAGCAGTGTTGAAGTTTAGTGACTTCAACTTGGAGACCGTAAATCTTACAGTATTCTCACCCCTCATAAGTATTTGACCAAGACTAAAGGCAAGAATTCAAAGATTATCCCCCAGCCTTGGACCCATAACCTCGCGCAGTCTACCCTTCTTAATATTATGAATATCCCACACTTCGGACGACATCAAGAAGTGAACGCATGTGTTAATTTGTTGTTATCCTGTTACCATGGAGGATATTTATAGCTGAACTGACGTATCACAGTGGATCTGACCTTGATCCATCGGATCACCGGGCTAAGCATGCAAGGCCCTGACCCACATGATTTTTACCCTAGAAAAAACATAGACCGAGCCTTAGCACAGAAGATAAAAGAGACTTATGGTGATGTCGAGAAGGGAACGTGCAGCTACAAGGTAGCCTCTATTCAAAATGGTGTAGTACGCCTTGCCTGTCAACTGGTCACAGGAAATCTAGTTAAAAAGAACTGACCAACCCAAGTCACTGGATTCGTAGTAGACCTCACAGGAAAGTGCGCGGAGGGCCTACAGATGAATTGGAAACGGTACTTGGTAAACCAACTGGAGCTCGACTGTAGAGAATCCCAGGACCAAGGATATTTATTCCATTTCAGTTGGCTCCTGATCCTGGTTTCTTTCATTGCATGGGAGATGCTGGAAGGTGCGACCTTCATGGACATCGAGTCATTTGAACCATTGGCCACAAAGTTCAGTACGTTGTGGTACTCAAATGATATGAATAAACAATGGTAGTCAAATGCCGTGTTTCATTCATATTATAATCAGTTGAAACTAGTTATCTAGTCTACACCATGCATCACTCTGAACACCCTCTATAGGTTTCGACCCCTGATGAAGTTTAGCATAGATAGACACTTTCTCTACATCACAGTGTGCACTGACAAGCATAAGCAATAGTTACAGTCCTATTATAGATTAACAGAAGAAGATCCGTAGGAGATCACAAAGGAATCGTTGGTGGACCTCCTTGTTCCAACTGACCTTGCAGACATATCTGATGTAGATATTCCAGAAAGTGCGCAGGATCTACCCGGACCTAGCATGTGACAGAAGATAAGCAACGTGAAAGACTTAAGTAGTGCCTCAGTGAAGATTTCTTACATCACGCTAGATCAAGAGGGTGATGGTGAACACCTTCAGTAACCACTCACATAACCAGATCAAAGATCAACACACCAATGTTTTCACATGGTGAAACCCCTACGGGGAAACATCCACGACCCTAGCCAATGTGGCCACTTGGAGCAGTTTATTAATGCAAAGAAAAATATTACAGAGAGATTTTACAAGAGAGTTTCTCAAAATCGATCATCGGCAAATGACCCTCCATGCTCTTTAAATAGAGATCATGGACCAATCGGGTGCTAAGCCATGGATCAATGGTCATTAATATTGAGGAGAGTATGAACCGTCGAATCACTCTATGTTGGGAACATATCGTGACCGTCAGATTTCCTAACTACAAATGCATACTAATGCATACTAAAGAAACACACTTTTACCTAACAACATATTAGACCAAGTAGATCTTAACTAACTCCTAAGTGTCTAAATATCCTAACATCCCCCCTTAAGAACAAATTGGGATAGGATTGAAGGATTTACAATAGTGACACAATAGGAAAAGGAAGGAGGCATTAGAGCCTATCCCCCCTTAAAGACAACTTCTTGAACTCCTAACATAGATCGAAGTTTGGAAAACGTCACTTCTGTAAGAGACTTTGTGAAAATGTCTGCAACTTGATCTTCTGTAGGGAAAAAGAGCACTTCAATAACTTGATCATGAATTAGCTTTCTGATGAAGTGCATGTGTAGCTTGATGTGTYTGCTACGTTGATGTTGAACTGGGTCTTTGGCGAGCTTGATGGCACTCTGATTGTCACACCAAAGGCTGGTCGAATGTTGGTGCTGGAATCCAAACTCTGAAAGGATCTATCGAAGCCACGGGACTTCCTGACTTGCATTTACCATTGCTCAGTATTCTTATTATGTTGAAGAAAGTGCAATAGCCTGTTGTTTATTACAGGCCCAAGTGATAAGTCCTGAACCAAGGCTGAAAACATAACTTGCAGTAGATTTCTGATCATCGGGGTCGCCATCCCAATCTAAATCAATGAAACCAACCAATAAAGGAGTCCCCCTTGAACTGTAATGTATCCCAAACTGAATTGTACCATGAACATAGGGAAGTATTCTTTTAGTTTCTTTCCAATGGCTTTCATGGGGTGTTTGCATATATCAAGCAATAAGACCAACAGCAAAGGAAAGATCAGGACGGGTATGAGTCAAGTATAAGAGGCTACCAACTAACTAACGGTACAAGGTGGCATCAACTTCAGGAGAAGTACAGGTGGTAGAAAGATTGACTCCAGACTGGAAGGGAGGAGTTGGTTTACAATCGTCCATGTGAAAGTGACGAAGAAGGTCACAA
>JZKD02S1965991.1:267683-282996 GCA_000966675.3 Picea glauca
GTAATATCATCAGCAATTCCAGTTGCAAAAACATGCTTAGGATATTTTAGATCCTTGATTACAACTTGGTGAGGTAAAAACTCGACGGTTTTACCTTCACCTGAATGAGTGATTTGATATACTGATAGAAGGATACAAGAAAGACTTGGAACACATAATACATCATTGAAATGACCATTATTTACTTGAATTGTTCCAGATCCTATAATACTAAGATATCTATCATCACCAACAAATATTTTCTTGGTGTTACATTCATTTAGTGCAGAAAATATGGCTTTATCCTTAGCCATATGATAAGATTTTCTTCAATCAATAAGCCACTCATCAGAAGACGAAGTAGTAGTACAATTTGAATTGAAGGAGAAACCAGAAGAAGAAAGTGCATGTCCGTGAGAAGAAGAAGTAGAATCAATACTGATGTTGTGCTTCTTCATCGTTGCTTCTAAAGTTGCCATCTTCTTGAAACATTTGGACTCGTCATGACCATATTTATCACAAAAGTTGCAATGTCTATTAGTATTCTTACTTTTATATTTTTCTCCTTTGTCACCAGTAGGAGTTGAAGCTCTCTGAGTAGGTTTGGGACCCTTATGTTTTTTGTTGTTGTAGTGAGGATGTTGCTTCTTGGGATACTTGGGTTTATCTTTCTACTGGGAAACTAAGGCTTTGTTGGAGGGACCTGCAGTGTTGATCACTCCAAATTGTACAAGCTTATCTTCCTCTCGAATCAAAGAATCACAAAAGGACTCAAGACTGGGTTTTTCATAAGATTCTTCCCCTAGAGCCTCTCTCATGGAATAAAAGGTAGATACAAACACAAAATATGCACTACCTAGCTTAGAAATAATAAGATAGATGCAACACTCTTCCTCCATATTTATCTTACATTCTTCACATAAAATTATGAGTGTTTTAAACCTATATAGATAGTCTCCAAGGCAAGAAAAATCATTTGGACTCAAGGTCAGTATTTGATTTTCTAACTGTTGTGCTTGAATAATATTGAGTTTACCAAAAACAGATTCAATCGTGTCCCAAGCTTATTTGGGGTCATCAATATCTTGAAGGCAGTACCTTAAATCAGGAGAGATGGAAATTCTGGTTTGTCCACGTGCTTCATCATTCCTATTATCCCACTTTTCTTTCTTATCAACATCACTGGGTGCTTTTTCCTTTCCCAAGGTAATCCGGTACAAGCCTTTACTTCTTAATAAATCTTCCATATGAGATTTTCATTGGAAGTAGTTGTTGCTGGTAAGAAAGATAGTACTTGTAGAAGCCATATTAAATATGCAGATAATGTGGATTTAAAAACTAAAACTGATGATCTGGATGGAAAGAGCTCGAAAGGTTGTGCAGTTTTAAAAAAAACGGCACTAAAAATGGACTTCCGATGTTAGAGTTATGGCCTTTTAAAAAAAGGTACAATTGGTAACCAAATGACCACATGATTGTGTAAGTTGCTTTATGAAGTGACCCACTTTTATAAAGAGAAGTGGGGATCACTTTTACAATGAAGTTACTTTATAATAGAAAAGTTGCATGCAAAATAAATAACTCTAAAATAAAATATTAAAGCTAATTATAGTGATTCACTTTTATACTTGAAGTGAAATACACTTTATAATTTTAGCATGAACTTTTTCAAAAAAGGTAACAAAAGAGAGACTTGAACTCAAGACCTCTTACTTAATACGAACACTTTTAACCAAATGATCTAGAAAAACATATTGTAATGTTAAGAAGGAGGATTGGGGATGTTGTTGTTGTGGAAGACAGCCTTGGAGAGCATGCTAAAAAAACCTCTTTTCACACAAGGAAATTTTTTTTCTTCTCGATAACAACAAGGGTTAGATCTCGGTTAGCTTACCCGAAAGATGCACCTTTTCCTATTTGTTTCTGATTTTCTGAGATTGCACAAGGTGCGGAGAAAAGATCATATGCATATCTAAAAGAGAATCAACCCGAAAAGAAAGAAAACAAAACCAAAATAAAACCAAAATACTACTTTGCAAAAAATTTTAAAAATGCGTATTCAAGCTTTATACCTCCGGATCTGACTATAATGGTCGTATCTCGGGAAAACAGAAACCTTTTCAAGTGAAGAAAAAAGTGTTCCTGAATGAAATGAGCATTGTAGATGCAATGGAATATTCCTCTCAGGCTAGAAATGTATATAAATGACAAAAAGTGGAGATGAGGCAACTCGACTTCACGATCTCGATATTCAACAGGAGCGGGTCTTCAAACAGGCTCTAATACCATGTTTGAAAACACAGGTATTCCAACAGAGGATGAACACCTTCAGTAACCACTCACATAACTAGATCAAATATCAACACATTGATGTTTTCACGTGGTAAAACCCCTACGGGGAAACATCCACTGCCCCAACCAATGCGGCCACTTGGAGCAGTTTATTAATGCAAAGAAATATTATAGAGAGATTTTACAAGAGATTTTCTCACAATCGATCATCGGCAAAGGAACCTCCATGCTTTTTAAATAGAGATCATGGACCAATCGGGTGTTAAGCCATGAATCAATGGTCCTTAAGATCAAGGAGAGTATGAACTATCATATCACTCTATGTCGAGAACATATCGTGACCATCGGATTTCCTAACTACAAATGCATACTAATGCATACTAAAGAAACACACTTTTACCTAACGACATATTAGACCAAGTAGATATTAACTAACTCCTAAGTGTCTAAATATCCTAACAAGAAGAATTCGAACATAAGCGTAGAGACGAAGCAGAGCTTTTGAAGAAGAGGAAGGGTTCACCTCAGAAACCTTCTTCCCAGAAGAAGTCCTAAACGATGCTACGTTGGAGATAGTAGAGACAAAAGAGGTGAAGAAGGAGAAGATGTATAATCGTATTGAGATTGAACTCCAAGGGGTGCAGCAGGCACTACAGTCTAGTCGCATAGTCTCCACTGCACCTCTGATAGTAGGAACACCAGAACCAGGGGATGAGCCAGCTCAACTCCACCGGATTGTTGATACAGTCGAAGCTCGCCTTCGACAGGCTCAAGAAGAAACAACAAAAGACACTCAAGCTTTAACACAGATACAGGGAGTTCTTATGGAGTAGCACAACATGTTAGAACGAGAAAATATTGCTCTCCAAGAAAAATGGGATGCAGAGAAAGCAGAGCTACAACAAAGCAAGGAACAGTTGCTCACAGAGAAACTTGAGATAAAGGAACTGGTCAAAAGATAACTTCGCTCTGTGACTGTCATTGAAGTACAGACAGAAGAATGGGTTCCACAACATTTGGCACAACTGGAACGAGTAATTCAGAAGCTCCATCAATGCATTGCATATCTAGAGCTTTGCACAGTACCTGAGACCCCACAGGAGATCAGAAACCAAAGAGAAATAACTGCCTACAACGCAGTTGATAGACTAAAAGCTCTTTCCTTGGAGTGAAAGTAGTTGAGTAGCTGCAGCGCCCAGACATATGAGAACCTCATAGAGAACCTAGATTTATATAAATTGGAGTCCCAGCTCTAGGAGGGGAAGTATGAAGCTGGAAAGCTATAGACACAGTTGAAGGCCCTGTCACCCATAGAAAGAATGAAGAGATCTCATGAGAAGTGCATAGACCAGTTGCAAATCCATATGATCCAGAGCAAAGTGATGGAAGTGACTCAACGAATTCAATTGGTGCAAGATAAGGCATGTCAACTGTTCATAGAGGTTGAAAGCCGAGGAGCAGAGCTAGAACAGGTTGTGAGTGCAGCAGAATAGTTCCTAGAGGGACCCGTTAATGATGCACTCATCCAAGAGTTTGTTGAACAAGAGGTCATAGCACAACAATAGTTTGAAGGAGCTCAAGCCAAGCTCGAGGCATTCGAGGAAGAATTGATCGGACCAAAGTGACTTGGGACAAGTTACAGGTGAGTGTTAGGGAATTTTTGGCCCTTAACCAAGTTTTGGGAGATACTTGGTCATCTTTGACCATTTTTGGGACTTCGACAACCTGTCAAAGATGGAGCGCCAGATGAAGCAGATATTGCGGAATCTAGGCCCACTTTTGGGTCCCTTTTGTTTTTTTGGGAATATGTAATGGGAAAGGGATGTTGGCCCATGGGTTTACCCATGCTTAGGCCCACTTTTGTAATGTATAAATAGATATCTAGGCATCTATTGGAAGATATAAAGATGTATGTCATGTAAGCTAAGTGATAATAGATTTTGTAAGTGCTCTGTGCATGAATGTAAGAGGCTTGCAGAGCTAAGTGCAAGTTGTTGTAAGGAGTTGTGGAAAGATTTGTGTTGTAGCACAAGGAAGAAGGATCTAACGAGTTGTGCAGATATTTTGTCCTATGCGAAGAAGGTTTTTGGTGGATTTGTGTTGTAACTGATTGAAGATGATAATAAAGAAGAAGAGTTGGTGGACGTAGCCCCAGGGTGGGGGTGAACCACGTAAATATGTGTGATATTCTTTGTTCTTCGACTTGATGTGTTTATCCCTTCTTTTGCTAAGTTCTTTGATATATTTAAATAGATATGCTTATGCTCTATGCTTCTTAGAGGTGTGTGAATGTTAGATCTGACATGTATGAAGATGCTTAGTGTTGATCTACCGGATCTAATCGGTTTTACTATTACTAAGTGATGAAATACCTTAGATCTAAGTGAATGTTGTGATGCTCTTTGCTATATGTGAAGTATAATAAGTGTTCAATATTGACGAATGGTCTATGCTAAGTACTCAATAAGAGATATAATCACATATCTGTGTCCCAGATAAGGTTGCAGACACTTGAGTCCTGTAACCACCCCTGCCTCTACCTCGGGTGAGACTCCGTCTGCTTTGTAGGTGTTGCCGAAAGGGTCGACAGTTAGGGATTTTTTGGTGTGCTCTTGAGCGTTGAAACCTGGGTCTACCCTTGTGCCAACAAGAATTCTCACACCTCATAGGTATTTGACTAGAATGAAGGGGAAGAAGTCGAGGATAATCCACCAACCATGGACTATGGACATCACACAATACACCATCCTAAACATAATGAAGATACCCCATTTCGGAAGGCAACAGGAGGTTAACATGTGCATTAAGATCCTTCTATCAAGATTCCATAGTGGTTATTTGTGTCTAGATAGACGCATCATCGTCAATCCAGCACTGATCCATTAGATCACCGGATTGAGCATCCAAGGACCAGACCTGCAAGACTTTTACCAAGGAAAGGTTGTAGACCGCGCCCTAGCACAAAAGATTAAAGATACCTACAGTGATGTGGAGAAGGGGAAGTGAGGCTACAAGGTAGCCTCCATCCATAATGGCACAGTTCACCTTTCTTTCCAGTTGATTGTTGGTAAGCTAGTCTGGAAGAACAAACCCTCACAGGTCACGGGGTTTGTTGTTGACCTCGCAAGAAAATGCGTGGAGGGGATACAAATGAACTAGGAAATCTACTTAGTGAACCAGTTGGAACAATATTGTAACAAAGTTCAAGATCAGGGCTATGAGTTCCACTTCAGTTGGTTGTTGATCCTCATCGTGTTCATATCTTGGGAGATGCCAGAAGGTGTGACCTTCCCTGAAATAGAGCCATCTAAACCCTTAGATGCGAATTTCACCACACTCTGGTATTCAAATGATATGGGAAAACAATGGAAGTCAAATGAGGTGTTCCACACCTACTACCTACAGTTAAAGAGGGATATTGAACATGTCCCTCATATGATGTTGAACACCCTGCACAGGTTCAGGCCATTTGTGAAGTTCCACGCAGATAGACATTCTATCTATATCACTACGCGTGGAGAAGAACACAAAGAAGTACTATAGAGTTACTACAAACTCATAGAGGAGGACCTAGAAGAAATAACTAAGGAATGGATTGTAGAGCTCCTTATCCCGGCTGACCCCATAGAAATGTTTGACCTCGAACTAATCAGAATCCCGATGGTCACTCACGAAGGGTAAATTACACCTAGAACTGGTAGAAGGAAGAAGACATAAAAGGTACAGAAGATGAACAACACATCAGAAGAGACTGCATCAGAATCACCTAGCGAAGGAGGTGATGACAAAGTAGACAAAGAAGAGAACAATGGAGAAGAAGACAAGCAAAAGCAAGGCGAATTAACACCACCATAGAATCCCCCTGATGATGCAAATCCATCTAACAAAATAAAGGTTTCTCCCACCAAACCCACATCGCGGAAGAATTCAAAAGATAGTAAGACCAAGTTGCAGACTATGCTGACACTCAATGACCCTAACTTCATCATCACAGTTGTATCAGACGCCTCGAAATTGTTTTGCAAAAAAATGAAGTTAAGAAAGAGACCACGTATGAAAGGATTGAAGAAGAACTACGAGGGGTATAGTAGGTCCTTCACATCCTTCACTCCACCGCACAGTGTCCATTGTGCCCCCACCATCAGAAGAAACAGAGTTGGGAGATGAGCCTTCCCAACTCTGCAGACTAACCGATGCGACCGAAGCTTGCCTTTGTCATGAACAGGAAGAAACAGAAAAAGCCATAGTGGCCCTGAAGCAAGCACAAGAGGAAGTGATAAAGCAACGCCAAGTTGCACAGCAGGAGAAGGACGAACTCCAAACATAGTTCGAAGAGGAGAGAGAAAATATCCAACAAGAGAAGGAAAAGTTGCTCACGAAGCAGGTTGGAGTAAAAGAAGCAGTGAGCAGAGAAATTCGCTCTGTGATGAGCTTAGAGAAAAAAGAGGAAGACCTAGTGGAGCATCAAGTAGTGTAGCTTGTTAAATCCATATAGCAACTTCAATGGAGAATAGCAGTTCTAGAGCTACAAACAGTACCAAGTACTTTGTAGGATGTGCGATACCAAAGATAAGCCACTTTATGGAGCATAGTTGAGAGGTTCATAGCATTATCTTTGGAATGTAAATAACTTAGTAGTAGAAGTGTGTAGACTTATGAGTGACTTACTGAGGACCTTGAAATGAATACATTGGAGTCACAGCTCCAGGAGGCAAAGCAGCAAGTAGTGACAGTACAGGCGGAGTTGAAAATTCTGTCAGTAGTTGAGAGGATGAAAAGGCCCCAGGAGCAACACACTGCTCAGCAGCAGGTCCATACCATACAGAGAAAATTAATGGAAGTGACTCAGAGGCTCCAACCAGTCCAGGATGAAGCTTGCCAAATGTTTGAGGATATTGAAATCCGAGGAGCAGAGATGGAACAAGTAGTCACTTCAATATAATAGCGCTTAGAGGGACCTATGAACGAGGTAGTTATTCAAGAGTTCACTGAGAAGGAGGCCTTGGCAAAGTAGTAGCTCGAGCCAGGCTCAAGGATTTTGAGGAATAACTACCTAGATCAAAGTGACTCGGGACATGTCACAAGTGAGTGTTGGGGGCATGTTGGCCCTTCACCAAGTTTTGGAGATCCTTGGTTAGCTTTGACCTATTTTGGGACTTCGACATGCTGTCAAAGGTGGAGCGTAAGTCGAAGCGGAGATCGCGGGATCTCAGGCCCCTTTTAAGGATTTTTGGTTTTTGGGATTATGTAATGGGTATGGGATGTCTCCCCATGGGTTTACCCATGTTTGGGCCTATTTTATAATGTATAAATAGATATATAGGCAATGTAGGAAGAGGCCAATGTGCTAAGTGCAAATAGTTGTATATGCTTTGTGCATGCTATGTGTTAAGATCTTGCAGAGCTAATTGCAAGTGATTGTAAGAAGCTTGTGTATAGACAGTAAGAAGGATTTTTTCTTAAACATAGCTCGGGGAAGGAGGATCTGGAGAGGTGCACGCAGATCCCATGTCCTATGTGGAGTGGGTTCTGAGGCTTTGTGCATGTAAGGAGATTGACATAAGATAATAAAGAAGACGAAGAGTTGGTGGATGTAGCCCCAGGCTGGGGGTGAACCATGTACATCCTGTGTTATGGTTTCTTTGTGCATTATGGTTGTTTTATTGCTCTTATGATTTATTATTAGTATAGTAATGTATGCTTAGATGTATCTTATACAATAGCTTAGTGCTTGGTGATGTGAATGAGTACCATATCTGGTCTATTTTGATGTGATTAGTGCTTGAATGTGTTAGATCTTGTTGAATAATGTGTTGCTCTGCAATTAGGGTTTATCTGTGCTGTAAACAAAGGCTAGATACTAAGGAATGATAAATGCTAAATTCTTTGTTAAGGTATTTTAATCACAGATCTATGTCCCAACTAGGTTGTAGACATCTGAGTCCTTCAACCACCCCTGCCTCTACCTTGGGTGAGACTTCATCTGCTTCGCAAGTGTTGCCGAAAGAGTCGGTAGTTAGGGTTTTGTTGGTGCACTATTGAATCATTGAACCTTGGGTCCTCCCCTGTGCCAAAACAGTGAAATCAAGGGGAAGGGTCAGTTACAGTCAAGATAAAGTGCGCTTAGCTTCTAAAATCTCTGTCACAGATAGAGAACAAGGAGATCATCCCAGTTTGATGCAACCAGATCCAGAACACTTCAGAAGACTACCTTCTTCCTCAAGCAAATATATGCCAATACAGCCAGTTGTCTCCAGTGGCCCCTATATTGTAGGCATGCCATCATTCAATGCAGAACTCTATTCTACCACTCCGAGTCTTTTTCTTCCATCTCAGTTCCTCCAGCGCATGCATTGGTTTTGTCTTAGAGATAGTAGTAGTTTTTAGTTGATTAGTTCCTGCATTTTCCTAGATTAGATACAAGAGTGGTCTTCTATGTGTGATAAGAACCACTCTTGATGATTAAGTCCAGTGTCTTAGTCAAGTTAATTTGTTTCACGAATAGTTACCTAAATTTAGGTCTCAGTCCCCTAAGGACGGGAACCTCTATAACTCTGTTAAATAGGGGGGTCTTTGTACGTTTTGAGGGTTAGATTTTTTGGGAAAGAATAGCAGTACATCAGACTGGTTGGACCCATTCTATGCATGGATTAAATCTCTCTACCTGGTGAACATACTCTTGATGACAGTGTTCGTTCAAATCTTCATGTGCTTTTATTCTTATCTTGAATACATTTTTTGATTTGTGCAACGTACATTGTATTTCCTTTCAGCTATTGTATAACTTGTTTTCACTGATATGCAACCTGTCAAACGACTAATGCTTTAGTGAAAATTTTCTTTATTTTCAACCTATGGGAGTAAGTATGTTTTTGATACATGTTTAACGTCTTGAAATGATATTTTAAGTATTGAACTTCTTGCAACAACTTATTCATCAAGTAGTCTGTTGTTTCGATTTGTTTTCTATTATTTCACTGGTCATTAGTGTTCCACCAGCCAAGGAGAACCCTCATCCCTATCATTCTGCCAACCCAACCTTTCTTTTGTCTTGATATAATAACTCTCTGACCAACCAACAAAAATTAAAAGAAACAATCATTCTAAACTGATAGGTGGCCTAGCTTTTCCCTTTAGCAGTCAAGTGTAGACCTTAGGACCAACACCGAAAATGACCCGGGCACAGTTATGGCTCTAAGGCAATGTGGGTTACCCAAGTTTTTCAATATTGAGGGCATGAGAGCCCAATTGAGGTTGCTAGAGTATTTGGTTCACATGTGGGATGTGAACGAACAAGCCTTTCGCATGGGTGTCCATACACTCACATTGAATATAGAGGATATCTACTTTATGACATGGTTGTCTCTCTGTGGTTCAAGGGTATCACTCACAGGAAACAGGTGTGGAGTAGAACCTATGGATTACTATGTTCACCACCATTGTTTGAACGGTACAGAAAAACACAATGGCAAGGTGGCCATCAAAGATGTCTGAGATTTACTATTGCAAACCATCCTTTACACCATTACCTGCATGACAAGGAGTGAAACTCCCCATATGGATTTTCAAATCCATTTTCAATATGTGATAGAGTGCATGGAACCCAGATTCTTCAAATAGTGTGGGGAAGTCCTGAAAAGCATGAAAAAACAACTCACGAAGTGTTGAAACAGTTTGGATACGGGTCCATTTTGGTTTCCTTCTTCTTGGAGATATTTCTTATCCTACGTATATAGGTGGAGTTGAGTATACCCTCTCCACAATATCCATGTTTGAATAGGTGGTTGGATCTAATGACTCGTCATGGTGGTGTTCCTATCGTCAAGTATGACAATATTTTCTTCCAATGGATGAGGAATCAGCTACTCATGGTGGAAGACTATGCATATGTCGAGATGGATTTCTATGGGGATGATGATATATCTCTTTCTGAGGGATATCAATGGGGGGACATTGGTAAGAAGGAAATTTTGGTTTATATAATGTTTTTTATATAAATTGTTTTTTTTTCATCTATCCAAGACTATTCAAGTTCTCTCAATAATTTATATGTGGGGCCTTATCGTTCTCCGGTATCATCTTCCATCCATAGGTGAGGAGAGAGAGGTGTTGTAGCAAGAATAGTTTTCACAGATCTCAAGGCTATTGAACAGAACCTGGAAGGACTAGCCATGCATGTCCCTAATTCCATAGTGGATGAACTTCCTATTCACTATCAATGCCACACAGTTTTCATATTTGCATCCATCAGTCGACTGCTCTGTAAAGTAGCACGTGCAGTCGCTTGTTACAGCGAGAAACATCCTTAATGTTTTTTGTACATCAATCCATGAGCTTCACTTTTTGATATTTTTTTCTTTGGACAAACACTTTTTTGTAACTTTTATCGTTTATAAATATAAAGTTCCTACCAGCTTACTTGTTTTTGTAAATAGTGTGGTTGGGTTTATAAATGTCTCAAATGTTTGTCTAAAACATAATTATCCAATGCATCTGTCAATGTTTTTAGACATATAGGAATATGTTGATATTCAATGTGTTGGCACAAGGGAAGACCTATGGTTCAACGCTTCAATAGTGTGCCAAAAAAACCCTAACTATCGACCCTTTCGACAACACCTCTGAAGCAGGCGAAGTCTCATTTGAGGTAGAAACAGGGGGGTTACAGGGCTCGGGTGTTTGTAACCAAGCTGGGACATAGATATGTGATTATAACACTTCGCAGAGTATTCTAGCCACACTTAGAAGATGATATGCATCAGTTCATTAAATTTTATTAACATCGCAAAACAAACCCTAACATCGATCAACACGATAACAATAAAGAGTAAACACTTCACCCACTTAGCACTCAACACAAATTTAGATCTAAAATTCATTCATATTTAAGTGAAGCACTAAGCATCAACAGATCTATCTAACAAACATAATAATCAAAGCGCTGAGCACATTCATAGCATAAACAAGACAACACAAAGCAACCAAAAGACACAAGATATATGTGGTTCACCCCAGTGTGGGGCTACGTCCACCAACTTCTTCATCTTCTTTATTATTCTTCAATATCTTACATTCATCCACTCTTGTGCACTAAGCCACAAAGCCAACATTCACAGAGGACAAGAGATATGTGCACTGAGCACCAGATCCTCCTTCCCAAAATTAGGTCAAGGAACAGTGCCAACTCCTTTATCAATCATAGAGCCTTACATACACATCTTGTTTCATAAAGCAGTCAAAACTACTTGCACTTAGCCACTTAGACTTCTCTCTCTAAGTCTCTTACATCGCTTCACTAAATTTCTCTTCCGATCATACATTCCTACTTATTTATACTTTTACAATCCCTTACAAAAGGCCTAACCAATCCCTTTTTCTTGATTTTCTCCTTCATCCCCTCCTCCTTTTCCATTTGCTTCATCTCCTCCTCCTAGCAAGATGGATCCATTTCCTTCAGAAGCGTTTTCCTCCTCGCCAGTCTCTATATTCTGGACTTCCTCCTTTTTCTTCTTCTTCTTCACATTGGATTATCTTGCATGCTCGACTTGGGTGATGAGGGGGCTTCCTATGATGTCAGTGTTGGAGAGTTCTACATCATCGACCAATACAAGGAACTGTTCTGTCCACTCCTTCCTAATCTGCTCCATGTCTTCGTCTTTCATCTTGTAATATGACTGTAACTCTTCCTTGATCTCGTTTCTGCATGCAATGATATAGATAAAATGTCGATCTTCACAGAACTTGGCTATCAATCTATACTGGTGCAAGGTGTGTGGGGTCATGCACATAAATTATTCAATGGAAACCTTCATTTTTTGATAATACACATAGAACACAGTGTTCGACTACCATTTATTTGAAATTTCGTTGGTGTACCACAAGGTAGAAAACTTAGCGGCCAATGGCTCCGATGGTTCGATCTCCAGGAAGGTGGCTCCTTTAGTCATTTTCCAAGCGACAAATGCAATCAACAAGAGCATCCAGCTAAAGTGGAACTTGTATCCCTAATATTGAGCTTCGCAACAGTATTTCACGAGCTCATTGACGAGGTAACTCTCCCAATTCATCTACATTCCCTCCACACATTTTCCTGCGAGGTCCACCATGAACCCGGTGACCTGTATGGGGTGATTCTTTCTTACGAGATTTCCAGCTATGACTTGGCAAGAGAGGTGCATTGCGCCATCCTAGATAGAGGCTACCTTGTATCCTCTCTTTCCCTTTTCTACTTTTTCGTAAACCTCCTTGATGCGTTGTGCCAAGGAGTGATATGAGGCCTTCCCTAGGTAAAAATGTTGAGGTTCAAGTCCTTGCATGATTAATCCTATAATCAAGTGGATCAGTGTCAGATCCATAGTAATCCATCAATCAAGCCACAGGTATACACCATGGTAGCACAACAAGAGGAGTTTAACACAAGCGTTAACCTCCTGGTGACGACTAAAATGGGGAATCTTCATCACGTTGATTCTAGTGGACTGCGAGAGCTCCTTAATCCAAGGCTAAGAGAGCAGGTGAGGCTTCTTCCCAGTTTTCTTCATCAAGTATCTGTGGGGTGTGAGCATAGCGTAGTTCTTTATATCTCCAAGGTTGAAGTCATTGTTCTTCAGTAATGGGATTTGTCCTAACTAGCTCCCAACTACGTGTATTCCTGTCGGGATGCACATGGTGATCAAAAGGTATTCATAGTCACATGGGATGTTTTCATGGTTAACCGCACCAACCAATGGTGGAATATAGTCTGGTAATATCGACAGGATCTGCTTCACATTCTCCATATCGCCACGATGCTTACTTCGCTACTCAGTCACGGGGTTAACATGGCTAGAACAATGTCCAGTCGAAGGGGAAGCCTGCACACCCCTAGTCAACAATGCTTGTACTCCTTTAGACATATCTCTATCAACCATGAAATTATTAAGAACCTCCTCGACAGACTTCTCTAACTCAGTGGGCTCGCCCGACATTCTCACTGTTAAGAAAACAGGGCAGGGTAGGCAAATGGATAAGTAGACAAATGGACATCAACATCTAGTTTCTGATAACACATATCGACACACAGTCAACTCTGTATTATATCAGTTAATCACGGGTGGAAAAAAGGGGCCCCGGCATCGTAAGTGAGCATCGTAACAAATTCTTCCAACGATCAGGAATGCTTCCATCACTGCAAATTTTTCCATTATGGTGCAGTCTCAACGTCCAAAAAGTATTCCATCCTCCCATAAATGTGTTTCTTAGCCGTCTCGGACCGTCGTTCTAACGGTCGGGGTGCCTCCAATGGTCATATAGCTTTGCTAGGGCAAAGTCCGATTCTATGTGGTTTTGTTGTTTTGACGAGGTTCAAATCCTGCGAACCTACGCCCTGTGAGGTTCCAGTCTGTGAAGTCTTCCATTTGTTCTCTTTAGCTTCCTATAGCTTTTCCAACTTGGCTTTCTTTTTATTGATATTCCTTTCCTTCTTCCTTGTAATCTGAGTCTCTCTAATAGTTTATGGAATTCTCTTTCCATTCTTATTCTTATCTTCTCCTAGTGAAGTGACTTCGCACTATTGATGTGCTCTCAAAGGGTTCGAAGTTAATACCCCTTCTCTTATTAATTCCAGGGTGGATATTTTTCTTTCTTTCATAGATAGATCCTTCAAAACTTCTTGCGTTCTTTCAACCTCAATAACTAGTTCTCTTGTCTTATGTTGCTTCGACTTATCTTGTGGTTCTTCTATTAGTCTGTCTATTTTTGTATTTATGAAATCCATCAGTTCTTGATTTTTATTTTCTGTAGCTTCTTCCTCTGCTTTTCTTCTGATCTGATCTTTCTCAATCCAAGTCTTTCCTAACAAAAGTGGGAAAGGGCCGTTGTTCTCAACAAACTTAATGACTTCAAATTCCTCTTCTGTCGATGTTCCATGGATAATAATAGGTACATTAGTAACTCTTCCACATAAAGTTATCATCTTTCCCTTGAACAAGCCTATCCTTCCCAGTGAAGGTACCATAGCAGAATTTTCCAAAATTTCCCAAGTATCTTCTGTCATAATATTCATTGGTGTTTCCTTATCCAAGACATAGTCTATGTTGAAGTCTTCTATTCTTGTACTTATATGTTGTTTTACTTTCAATATCTCTGGTAAACTAATATCTTTATGAAAATCCATCATTTCTTTCAACTATACTAATGTAGTCTTAATTTCTTATGATCTGTTCTCTTTCTGATTCTCTAACATGTTCTTATTCTCTAGACTTTCGTTTTCTTATCTCATGTTCATCCTTTCAACTTTAGCAATCATCCTTGGAAAATCCTCAACCTCATGAGTAACAATTTTACAACAAAGACAAATAGGACCTATACCAGGGCATTCCTTAGCAATATGTCCTAGTCTTCTGTAGTTATAACACAATGTCAGTCCACTTTTCCTCTTGTATGTTCCCCAACTTCTTTTGTACTACGTACTGGGATCACAGTGTTGGACCTGCAATTTGCAAAAAGACTGTCTAGGTTCCTGCATCCACTTATTAGTCCAAAAATTCTTTCTACGTATAGGAATAACATATATGTCTTCATTTCTATTAGCTTTACTTAGATCAACGCTTTATTCCAACTACACCCTAGCTTCCAGACTAGGACAAAATCTATTAAACATAACTAAATTCATGTTTTCGAAACAAAAATTTTCACTTATCTTACTCTATCAAAGCAAAAAGCTTTACCTCTTTTAAGATCTTACCTCTTTTCTTTAGATCGGGTCTCTTTCTTAACACAGAGCTTCTCAAGTCAAGTAGAGTACTGCGCACTATAGCATCATATCTATGCATAGAGCTTCTCTTTTCTTTACTTCAGTTCCCAGCAATCATAGTTTCAGGTCTCGGCAACGGAACCATTTGTTCGCACAAGGGTAGACCTAGGGTTCAACTTTTCAACCATGCACCAAAAAAACCCTAACTACAGACCCTTTTGGCTGTTGGAAGATTGGTTGTTGTCATTGATGTCAACCCTAGTCATGGGTTTTGGACCAGAATATTGATGAAGTTATTTGGACATGAAG
>JZKD02S1965991.1:286340-296569 GCA_000966675.3 Picea glauca
ATCATTGGATATAATTGAATGGTTTAAGTATAAGTTGAAAAATGTTTTAAATTGCACTTGATACTGATTCACCCCCCTCTCAGTATCAACATTGGCAACACCTATGAAGCAGGCAAAGTCTCGCCCAAGGTAGAAGAAAGGGGAGTTACAAGACTCAAGTGTCTATAACCAAGTTGGGACACAGATATGTGATTATAACACTTTGCAGAGTATTCTAGCCACACTTAGAAGATGATATGAATTAGTTCATTATCTTTTATTAACATTGCAAAACAAACCTTAACATGGATCAGCGTAGTAACAATAAAGAGTAAACACTTCACCCACTTAGCACTCACCATAGAGTTAGATCTAACATTCATTCATCTTTAAGTAAATCACTAAGAATCAACAAATCTATCTAACAAACATAATAATCAAAGCACTAAGCAAATTCATAGCATAAACAAGATAGCACAAAGCAACCAAAAGACACAAGATATACGTGGTTCACCCCAGTGTGGGGCTACGTCCACCAACTGCTTCATCTTCTTTATTATTCTTCAATCTCTTACATTCATCCACTCCTATGCACTAAGACATAGAGTTAATCTTCACAGAGGAAAAAATATTGTGCACTAAGCACCAAATCCTTTTTCCCAAAATTAGGTCAAGGAACAGATCCAACTCCTTTATCAAGCACAGAGCCTTACATACACATTTGTTTGCACAAAGAACTCAGAACTACTTGCACTTAGCCACTTAGACTTCTCTCTCTAAGTCTCTTACATTGCTTCACTAAATCTCTCTTCCTATCATACATTCCTACTTATTTAAACTTTTACAATCCCTTACAAAAGGCCTAACCATGGGTAAACCCATGGGCCAACATCCCATAACCCATTATGAAAACCCTAGGGAACCCTTTGCTAGGTCCACAAAGCCCACAAAATAAGTGAGATTCGCGATCTCCACTCTGCTTGGGTGCACCTTCCTTGATCACTATGTCGAAGTCCAAAAAGTGGTCAAACCTTACCAAGATTTCCTCAAAACTTGGTCGAGGGCCAACACAATGTAATCAAAATGTCTTTCCAAGAATCAAATTCATAAATATACCCTTAAAAAAGTAGGACTTCGTATGGAATAAATGCTACTCAACTGTAGTACTACTAACTGTGAATCGAGTCATACAATAAGATGACAGATTTCAAGTGAAACGATGTTAGTTAACAACTCGATAACTTCACTGTATTTCGCGATATTATTAGTTGCAGGACCAAGTCAAACACCATGTAAACTGATCAATTCATCCGTAGGTGCATAGATTTCCCAAGAAACAGACGCTAAGTTTTGAGTACTGAGACTAGAACCATCAACAAAGACGATATAGGGTAGTAAAGACACCGACATCTAGAAACCAAGCACAATGCAAGGTAAGCAAATGAAATGCGGAACCAAAAACAAAAAAGCACAAAAGAGTATGATACACTATAAATGCACATCACTTATGCAAAAATGGTTTAAGTGTAGTACTTCTTCAAGTAAAGCCCATTTCTAGGTTCATTCAAAGGAATTCCATCATAATCTACCAGCTCATAAGCCCATTTAGCCAACAATCATTTCACAATATAAAGGACCCACCACATGGGATCAAATTTTATTGCCCCTAGTATGTCATGATCATGTTCCTAAAGAAGAACCAAATCACCCTCGGAAAATACACATGGTTTGACGTGCTTTTCATATTGATATTTGACACACTTTTTCTAAGTTTCAATGACTAAGGAAGCATCACGATGGGTCTCATCTAATTACATCAAATACAAGAGACGTTCCTCTTAAGTTGAGGTGTTGGGGAGAATTTCGACAGCTAGTTTCAAAGATGGGATTTCACATTCAATCGACATAATTGCTTCAAACGTATACTAATTGGAAAGGTGTGAACCCCGTGGAAGACTTCACGGATGTTCAATAGGCCCATAATGCCGAGAAAAGCATTGTGTGCCAACTTGACTTGTGAATTCCTACCATCCATCGAAGCATAGTAGTGAGAACTTTGTTAATTGTTTCAACCTAGCCATTGGCATGCGGATAATAAGGGGTTGAGTTTTCATGTCGAAGACCCAACTTCTTGGTAAGTTCATACATCATTAAATTGTGAAAATGAATACCATGGTCAGTGACAATGGCTTGAGGGACACCAAATCTAGTAATTATATGATTGAATATGAATAACGTTGTAGTTTTCCCGATATTATCAAATGTAGGCATCACCTCGGCCCACTTAGTGAAATAATCCATGACTACAATGATGTATCCATGCCCCCTGACCGAGTGAGGGTTACATGTTATGAATTCCATGCCCCATTTAGCGAATGGACCAACGAAAACTATAGGGTGAAGAGGAGAGGAATGAGATCAGATCTTGTTGTTGTAGGTTTGACAAGCATGGCATTTTTGGACAGCAGTAATGCAATCCTTAAACAATGAAGGCCAGGAATAAGCATCTCGTAAGATCTTTTGGGTAGTGGAATACCCATACATATGACCACCACATGCTCCGGAGTGACAATCATTCAAAGCTTTCTCAACTTAATCATAAGTGAGCCATCGTCGAAATATGGAATAAATACCACGATGGTAAAAGGTATCACCAAGGATAATGTATTGACAGTCTTGATACCGAATACGATGATGATTTGTACTAGAAATATCAGGACAAAAAGTTTAGGTTTGGAGATAAATGATAATTTCTCCATACCATATGTCATCAGAACTAATCAGAAAGAGAGATTCATCAGGTAAGGAATCTTCTGCCATAGTTTTTTTTTCAGTAGAGGGAAGGTCACATATCAACTCGACAAAAATCAAAGGCTTATTTGACTTGGCGCACTCAAATTCCAAATCAAACTCTTGGATAATAACCATCCATTTAGAGTATTTGTCCCTTAACAATTTTTTATTAAGGATGTGTTGCATGGGGTTGTGATGCAGACCCCCGACCCTCAGGCCGAGATCCGCACAGGATCGTTCTAAATCTGCCCTTGAGTCAAATTGACTCTTCGATTCCTCCACAGGGAATCCCACACACACACAACAGTGTTTTCCACAGGTCCTTATAGGTATGCCCACATGATCAAACACAAGGCATCAACTCAAATCTCCTGACCAACAATATGATCACGCTGTTTACCGAATTGGGACTTCGAGTTTCACGATATCGTGATTCCTATTGTTGAGTTTTTTACACTTCAACCCTCCGAAACCCGAAATACCGAATTTCTAAAATATTTGGTCACATCCTCCTCCACAATTGTGTCGTGTTTCGTGACTTCGGGAATTTTGGACCAAAGAACCGGACCTCTTTTCTTCGAAACTGCCAAAATTCCAAACCCTGATGCGTTCAGCAAAAGCTGGCTTCCCAACAAAACTTTTCGTCAATTCGGAGTTTCAGACTTCGCGATTTTGCGAATCCGGATACAAGTCTCCCGGTTCTCCAACCTCTGACACCCGAAACAATCAATGAAGATTGACTTTGCCTGGCAACGAGTATACACCACCTATCGTCTCCACTATACTCTATTTCCCAGGTGGATTCTTGCCACCTGTCCACTCAAGATTTTCGGATTTTGGAACTTGAACAACCCTTCAACAGTCGTTCCTCTATCACTTCAAAACCTTGAACTCTGAAATGGTGCCTTCCATGGGATCAACGGCTATAAGCCTTCGTTCGATCCGACGACCCACTTTATTTTAGACTTCTGAGTATCGGGAGTTCGAAACTCTCAATCCCAAAATGATGCCTCCTCTGCTTCCCAACACCTAAAGTACCAAAATCCTGAAATTCCATGCCAAAATCTTGTCGCGACTCGCGACTTCAGTATTTTCGCTCCACTATGCCCCGACTCCTTGTCATCGTGACCCCCAAAATGCCGAACTCTAAAATTCCGAAGCACCAAAAATTCTATGCCTCGTCTTCACACACGATAATCCATTTCGCAATTCGAATGTTTGAGTGACCAAGGAATTTGGCTTGCACTCCGGACTTACAAACCTTGATTTCTTGAAATGATATTGACGGCTCGACGATCACGATCAACGGTCGAAGTTGAATCTTGAAACCAACGTAATGGGTTCATCCTACCCTTATCCACCCTGCAACTCCTTTGGATCCTACGGTCCTCGCGATTTCACAAGTTCTCCATGGAGAATTTCGAAAGTTTAATTTCTTTTTCAAGAATCTCTGTGAAACGAGCCAATGTTCTTTCATCGGAACTTAACCTTCTACGTGATGATTCAAATCCCTATCTTCCTTTAAATACTTCAAAGGTGTTGATCCTCCTGAGCTTTCTATTGCAACCTCAAGTCTCGAAAGGACTCCTGCATGCTCTCTTTGTGGCAATCTTTCAAATACTTCTGTGTATTTGATTCTTTGACTCTGTGCACTCTCGGCAACAACCGTCCTTCACTCTTCAACCTTAGTTGATAAATTCTAAGGCATCAACTAGCTTGCACACACCTTGCATGGCTTCTGTGCTTCACCTGCACTTCAGCTGATATGATAACAATGGTATCCTTCCTGAGCTTTCTGAGATAAAACTCAGAACCCTTGTCAACGCACACCTTGCAGACGTTTCACTACGCTCCTTGTAGGAACTCTCTCAGGAAGAGAAACAATTGAAACTGATTCTCTTTCTCTCTCAGACTTCATACATTCAACATGAAATCATACATTCAACACAACATTGAAACAAATGCATAAACAGAGAGAATAAAAAAACTGTAAGTATACCATTCAACAAATGTAAACAGTAAGCATCACAACACCATGAAAATTGAGTCAAAGCTTCATATATTAATTCAAGTGCTTATGTACATGGGTTCTTCTCTACAACTCTCTCCTTCATCCATTAATGATGATAATGTTTCATAATACATTGATAAAAGGGTGAGGGTGTCTATATCTGTTTTCCCTCCTACTCTCTAAACTGTCTAATCTCTTCATTCAAATCTACCTACTTTCATTAATTACGTATAAATTCCTTTACAATTTGACAGATGGGAGTAATCCCCCGAGATCTGCTTACAACATGCAAGTACACTTCCTTTAACTACTATATTAATATCTTGCTCATTAATTTTTCCAAAAACATTTCAAAATGTGCAAAATGTGGGCTACGCTTTTCCAGCTGTTCCTTTGGCTAGGCGCGTGTTTTGGCTTTGTATGATGCTCTTTCATTAGGTTGCAATCGGAAATGGTCGTGGTTTTCCATAATAAGATGTAGTGACCAAAACATTGAACAACTTGAATAGCTACCAAGGCCAATTTCTCCACATGTAAATATTTGGTTTTAGTGGTCATGAGACTCCAACTCAAATAGTATATAACATGTTCATCATGTGAATCATCCTCTTGGACTAAAACCATAGCAATGGTAGAGTTCAAAAGAGCTAAGTACATGAAATAATCTCGACTATAATCAGGCGGAAACAAAAGCAGTGTACGGGTCAAGGCGAGTTTCAAAGCTTCAAAGACTTTGTTGGAAGTATCATCCCATAAAAAATTGTAACCTTTATTAAGCAGTCAAGTAAATCCTTTCGTTAATTCAGCATAGTTGGGAATGAATCAACGTAGAAATTTTTCCTTCCCTTGCAAACTTTGGAGTTGGTGTAGTGTGGAAGGAGAAGGTAAATTGAGGATAGCCTCAACCTTCAGACGGTCCACTCTAATCCCATGTATAGACATGATAAAACCAAGAAGTCGTTTGGAATTCACATAAAAAACACATTTGTGTGGATTCAATAGTATGCGATAATAACGACAATGTAAGAAAATGGCCCGTAGATGTGGCGGGCGATCTTGACGATGCATAGAATGTGCCAGTAGATTGTCTAGGCATGATTGTACAATGTGTTTAATATCATGAAAAGCATAATACATAGCACATTGAAAGGTCGCACCAACATTTTTGAGACCAAAAGGTAGTTTCTGGTATGTGAAGGTTCCCCAAGGACAAATAAAAGCAATCTTATGTTGATCCACAGGTAAAATATTGATTTGATTATAGCCAGAGAAACCGTCCATCAAGGAGAATATTTCACTCCCAGAACAATCGCCAATGATTTGGTCAACGAAAGGGGTTGGATAATTGTCTTTGGGACAATCTTTTTTGATATTCATATAATCTACACAAACATGGATTGTGCCTTGTTTCTTGTTAACTGGAACAAGATTGGACACCCAATCAGTCAAAACCACATGATAGACAAAACTGTCTTTAAGAATTTTTTCAACTTCGAGCTTAATAACAACAGCTTTGCGTGGGTGTACTAGGCGAAGTCTCTTTCGAATGGGTTTAGTGTCCAAGTAAGTCTTAATCTCATGGACAACAATATCTAGATCAATACTAGGAATTTCTTCGTAAATATAGGCAAAAACGTCATGAAATTATTGAAAAAGGGATTTTTAAGTATGGACCTCACCAACAGAATATGAGGCACCGATGTGAACATTTTCCACGAATCCGGGTTTAATAGAGATATCAAAAGGGACGGTAGGTGAAATATTGCCTAAGTTCCCTTCATAAAAACATTGTGTGTTGATTTAGGAACAAAGGACATAATAACAATGGTAGACAAAGTCAAAATCTATTGACAACTCTCTATGGTCTTGGGTTCCAAGAAGAGAATAGAACAATGATGCCCATTGTCCCATGGAGTATCTTCATAACTATCATAATCATCTCATCAGTGGGAAATATCATGTGAAACAGATTAGGAGATGTATCACAGATATAATGAGGAGAAGGAGTTGTCAATTGAATAGCTTGATAAGCTAATTCTACCAGACTCAAAGGTATTTGGTTACCATAACGAAGATAGTCGTTAGAGCTAGGTACTACCCATGGGTCATAAGACTTCGGGGTTTCACTAACAGAGGTCAATATCATGTTAATCGAAGAGAAAAAAGGAGAAGGAATATCAGGTGGTGGAATAGGAAATGTACCCATTAACGAGGAATATTTTTAAATACCCACACCGACATTCTCATAACCAAGAGGTGTTTTCGTAATGAAAGGTACGTTTCTAGTACGTGAATCAAAATTAAAGAAGGCTAGTTGATCGACAGTAATGAATTTTCCTTGGTACGGGAAACGTAACACATGGAAAAGAGTAGAAACAACTACGCACATGGAATGAATCCAACTACGGCCAAGTAGAAGGTTGTAATCAAGAGGTGCATCAAAGACCTCAACCTCGACATTAACCTATTTACCTTCTAACGTAATAGACAACGAAATAAGAACACCATAAGGTTTAAACCTTGTACCATTAAAATCCTTGAGAGTATTGTTCGACTCAGTAAGGGCAGGAGAGCCAATGGATTTCCAACAAGTGATGGACATGACGCAAGTCGAGGCTCCTTCGTCAATAATTGTTCGACAAATATTCTTATTTTCCACAACATATGAAACGCTAATTGAGGAGGAAGCCTTGGAATATGATCTTCCAAGTCAAAGATTATCAAATTTGTATCGGTAGGATCAATTCCACAAATAGACTTTAATAGTGCCTTTCGTTGAGTAGGAAAACTTTGAAGGACTTCGAGAGCTGACATCGCAGAGGGTGCTTGCGCAAGGTATTCTACAATACTGTAGTTTTTGGCATCATGTGCGTGAGGATTAAACGATGACTTTTGAACAACGCCATTGGGAGGAGGACGAAGAACTGTATCTAGGCCCAGTCATTCGAGATGAAGAGAATCGTTTGGAGGTGAAGCTAGTGGAGGAGGTTGAACCAATGGGGGTGGTGAATCATCAACTTTCTCTTTCGAAGGAGAATAATCTTTGGCTCGAGTTGCGAACTTCATTCTTCTTGGAGTCACCAGTACACATAAGTACATAAGACGTGGTAGAGGGAGAAGGCTGGTCATGAATGACCAATTGGTCCTGCTGCTGAGAAGGAAACGGTTGTGACAAAATGACATGTGTAGGAGGTGTCATGATCACTTGCAGGAACTTAGTAACCTCAGCACGTCATGGAAAATATTTCGTATAATGATCCTCACCACAGATAAGGCAAGGATAACGAGGTTTGTGCTTGTATTTTTAATCAGCAGGCTAGGTCTTGGGTTTCTTAGATTGTTGATTATTATTTTTTCCTTCTTATTCTTACCCTTCCCTTTCTTTTTATTTTTATTTTTACCGGTAGGTGTAGATTGAACTGAATTAACTTCAGAGGTTTTACCACGAGAAGGAGTCGGAGTTGAAGTATTTTGTACATTAGGAGTAGTATACTTGGGATTGGAATGACTGGCTTGTTTAGACTGAGTCTCAACATGAAAAGTGTCAATCACAACATCAGTAGCATGAGAAGCTACTGTAGGTGTTGGGGTTGGATTCGTAGATGGACAAGGAGCATCAAGGATCAAGTCATATAGTGTGCATGTTTGTGAATAAACGAGATCCAAATTTTGAGCATGACTAATCGCCTGCTCTTCAGTGACGACACCACCCATGAAAACATCAAGGGCTATAGGACCAATGAGTGATTTGGTAAACCACTCAGCCAATAGTTTATTAGGAAGGGGAACTTTGATTAAGCGTATTCTCCTCCCCACTCATGAATATGATCGGAAATGTGAGTAGAAGAGGATTGTTTAAATGAACTCAAAATTTCAGTTCATGTCTCGTATCATATTGGTAATTGGTAATGTGTTAAGAATGTCATGGCTAAGGTATTAAAGTCATTGAAGAATCCTCATGGTAACTCAATATACCATTTGGCTACTGAACCCGTAAGAGTTCGTTGGAAAAGACGTAATCTTATAGAGTCATTCATCAAGGATTTGGACGAACACCAAAGATGGAATGTCATGACGTGATTATTTGGGTCTTCTCCCGATCGAATGTCAAACTTAGGATTATCTGATGGAAATTTGGAAAGTATGATAGGCCAATAAGGAGAATGAAAAATAGGATCATTCAAAATCCTAGATAAATTCGGTAAATCCAAAGTAGCAAGAAACAACAATTGTCTGTTCACTTGAGGAAACTGGTAGTTTTGAGGAGGTAGTCTTGTAGGTATACCAATAGGACCATAAGAAGTCTGTATATATTTAGAGAGTCCTGACAAATTTGGTGGTGGAGGATTTCGAGTTGAATAGCCAACATGAGTTGGTTGATTAGGTAAGCTTCCTTGGAAAGGAGCATTAGACTGAAAATTTTGACCCCATGTAGGATTTATATAACCTGGATATGGTTGCCTAAGATTAGGGGGTACAAAAAAATTAACTTGAGTAGGTTCCCCCCCAGACGGTTGTTGATTTACTTGGAAAGGAAAATTCCAAGGTTGAGATTGTAATCTAGGGATATTTTTTCCATACACTGGGTTATGGCCCCCAACTTGAGGTTGACCTCCAACAAGAATTTGAAAACCAGAAGCGACAAAATGACTTTTTCCTCCAACTTGATTGGAGCTACTAGGGCCAGTATGATTAGATCCTCTAGGTGAAGGTGGAGGAGCAATGTTAGGCCCCTCGAAGAGAACCTGTGTAGGTGTAGGAACAAAACTACTAGCAACATTATACCCAGGAGGAACAAAAATATTAGACCCTCCGAATGGATTCTAGGAAGGATTAGGAATGGAAGTATTCAAAGCATTATACCCAGGTAGAAGTGATGGATTTATTCTAAGAGGAAGTGGTGTTCCAATAAGAGGTTGATTAACTACCACATATCCGGTAGAAACAGACGTAGCTTGTGGGACCATGGTAGAGTTAGTTATCTTGAGAGGAAGAATTGTATGAGAACCAACCAACAATTGGCCTGAAACCGTGACAACATTACTGGTTGTGCCAATAAAATGATCTAAAGGTACTGTATAAGTAGTGGAAGTCACATGCGTGTGTGATGACATAGGTTGATTAGGACTCATTCCTAGTTTATCAAAAATATTGTGTCCCAAAGAGGTCCTCCAAAAATAATGGAGAGGGACAGAGCTAGGATTAAAATTCTAGTAGTATGAACCGGAGTTCTCAATGACTCACTCTGAAAAATGGATCGTCTACACTAGACTCTACGTGAGGTCCAGTAGGTATTCTAGTATAATATTCAACAACAATGTCTCCCGATGAATTAATCCAGAGAAAAAGTGGATCGTGTACAACACTCAATAACGAATTTGTAGGAAGTATTGATTCCTCCAATGGAGTAGAACTTCCAATATCAGAGGCTATGTCGTTATTGACT
>JZKD02S1965991.1:314156-326160 GCA_000966675.3 Picea glauca
TCCTTGATCTTTGCCAAGCAATGTAGGAAGGTCATCTCTCAGACGGGGAAGTGTGTCTTCTTCGTGATTCACTCTCAGAATGAGTGAAATATCGCAGCCACATCCAAGGTCTCTGTGACTGACCTCTCCACACAACAGAAGCAAGTGGATAAGGTTAGGGAAGAATACATGGATATATTTTTCTCACCTACAGAGGTAACTCTGCACTGTCATGTCAACCACCACATCGATCTGACCCTCTACGCCCCGCTGCCCAATGGGCTAGTCTACTGTCGCTCTCTATTAGAGAATGAGGAGATCAAGCGACAGATCCAAGAATTTCTCCAGTAGTGGAATATCCATCCCATCTCATCACCTTGTGGGATCCTAATTGTGCTGGTACAGAAGAAATATGGAACCTGGAGAATCTGCATTGATTATTGGGACTTGAAAAAAATCACAGTCAAAAATTGGTACTCGATTCCCCGAATCGACAACCTCCTTGATCAGCTCACGGGGGTCAAACACTTCAGTAAGATTGATTTGAAGTCTGGCTATCACCAAGTCCCGATAGAATAGACATATGTATGGAAGACCACCTTCAAGTCAAAGGAAGGTCTTTTTGAATGGTTGGTCATGCCCTTTGGTTTGACAAATGCTCCAACCACTTTCATGAGGATGATGGATGATATCCTATGACCATTCACCAATACTTTGTAGTGGTGTATCTGGATGACATTCTCATTTACAACAAGACTTGGGTAGAACACTTGCAACATATTTAGCAGGTTGTACACACCCTGTGACAACACAAGCTATACGTCAACTTGGAAAAATACTCCTTTGTCATGGACAGGGCCCATTACCTGGGCTACATCGTTGATTAGCATGGCGTACATGTGGACTCAACCAAGATCCAATTCATTAGTGATTGGCCAGCACCAACCACACTCACTGAGCTTTAGAGCTTCTTGGGCCTTGCCAATTTCTACCGTAGCTTTGTGTTGGGATTCTCCCATATTGCATGGGCCCTCAGCCAAGTAACTAGGGGTGGTGGCAAGGAAAAATTGGTGGGGGGTCGGTCCCAAAAAACAATCGTTCGATAATTTGAGTCAACACTTGTGCTCAACGCCAATACTTTCACTGTCGAACTTGCAACAACCCTTTGAGATTGAGACAGATGCTTTTGACTATGTTGTGGGCATCATTCTCACTCAGCACAAACACACTGTGGCCTATCATAGTGAGACACTATCAGATGTTGTTTGTAAGTACCCTACTTACGACAAAGAAATGTAATCCATTGTCCAAGCCTACGTCCAATGGAGACATTACATTCTTAGGAAGGAGACAGTCATCCACATTGATCATAAGCCACTATAGTTCATGCAGGCACAAGGAAAATTGCAGAATGACTGCCATCAGAAGTGGTCCACATACTTGCAACGATTCCACCTCAACATCAAGTATAAAATAGGAAGCACAAACCGCGTCCCTGATTGCCTCAGTAGACCACCATTCACGACACTCGCCATGGTGCTAGAATCTTGCATCCATGAGACCTCAGGATGGCCCCAAATCTATGAGACATACCTAGACTTTGCCACCACCTACCAAATGTTGGGCGCAAATGCAGTTGTCGGTAATTTCCATCTTCAGGATGGGTTGTTGTGTCATCTGGACCATATTTTCATTGCATCAAGCGAGTGAGTGAAGCTGATCTGGGAATCCCACTACAGTCGGGTGGAAGGACACTTAGGCATTGAAAAGACAATGGCAATGCTGCAGAAAAATTTCTACTGGCCAAAAATTTCACAGGAGGTTAGCAAGTATATGTTGGCAGCTAATTCAATTTTTTCTATTGTCCTATAAGCTGCCTACACCTATGTCTCTCGAACTTCAAATTGTCATCGCTTTTTTCAAATAGACGATATTTTCATTTCTTGCGACACTTGCAAACTTGTCTCCATTAAGTTTTCACGACTGTAAGCGTGAAAACTTCTCCTTTCGAAGTCACATTTCGATCAATATCTGAACTGTCGTCATCTTTTTATCGATATTTTCTATGGCACTTACCTTTGGTTTATCGTTATGTGGCTGAAAGGATTTTCGAACTTTGCCTATTTTGACATTCTTATATTGATTGCATAACTTGATTTTATTAAGTTTGTGAGGCATTGAGCATATAGATCTATACTTTTTGTGACTTGCCTAATCATTGATTCTATGAATTGCATAGGGGTCATGATTTATTTTTGTTTTTATATATGATGTGATCCTTATGTTAGTCTTTTTATAGCTCTTGGCTTGTAAATTTTATGAGTATCGATTGGCACAATGGTTTAAAATTTTGGTTTATACAATGGCGCATGGCTAACATTTGGTGTTGGACGTTGAATGTCAATGGTTTTAAAAACTATAGTTGATTTGGCGCGTTGGCATAACACTCACCATTTGATTCTTTGGTTGGCCCAACGATATGGTTTTTGAGCTATGATTGTTTGAACAGATGTGGAACTCGTCGGTTGTACTTTACCATAACTATTGTGCATGGCGGTGAATAACTCCACCACCCTTGCATGCACGCATTAATGCTTTCCCCCTTTGATCGTTCATTGTTGTTAGACCTAATAGCTATGCTCCTGTGCGTTGGTGAATTCAAACCAAACCCTTACCATGTGCTCGCACCATGGCCCCGGTCGTTCGAGATGAACCCAATGGGAGCCAAGCTCTGTTGATGTTTGACAGTGCCCGTAGTGACCTCAAGGAAAATGGGTGGCTTCCATTTATACACAGATATAAGGGTTTTAACCTCTGCATAGCTCGACAATTTTCCATGACCTTTGATGGATGTCGAGCCAAGGTCGACGATATTCAATTGGAAATTGATGAACAGTTTATCAGTCTTGCTACGGGTTTGCCTACCACTGGACAACGATGGTCCAATAATTGCAAAGTCGAGGAGGTACCATGGACAGTGCTCTTCCAGTCGCGTAAAATTACCTCCTGTGATAAAGGTTTGCCAGTAACGACGCTTAAACAATGTTGGCACGATTTATTAATGGTAATCAAGCAATTTATCACTTGTGAAGGTCGGTACGGGTTTGTGTTCTTACACCACCTATGTTTGCTTATGGTTTTTATGGGTTATCAGCTCAATATGCCCTATTATTTGCATAGAAGCATGTTTAAAATGTCAAAGAAGTACAAAAGAAACCAGGCTGATAGTAGCCTTTTTCATTATGGGCTGGTAAAGCTTATTGTTGTCTGTCATTTGAGTCTCCTGGGTGATAGTTGGAAGGCCTTCATTTCCCGCAATGGCTTTGAAGATACTGACCCCCCACAGGTTGATAAACCTGTGGAAACTGAGTCTAAAAATGTACACCCGGTACCCTACAGTATCCTTCTTCCTAAACCCTCGACCGACCCTCCTATCGACTTACCCCACACCGTGTCTAAGAGCGTTGAGACTGTTAAGCCTATAAGCAAGAAGCCCAAAGCCAACCTCACTGTAAATTCCAAAGGGAAAAAGAATGCACGTTTGATTTCACGAATGGCAAGAAATAAGACAAAACCCCCTATCGAGCCTAACCCTATCGTGTTGACCGAGGACTCCGATTCGAAAGTTGAGTGTTTCTTGGCTAGCGAATACCCCTATTCGCAAGGTTTTTGTGTCGAACCCTCGTATGACTTTGTGTCAAACCTACCCCCCTGCCTACAAGACAACCCTAACTACCCAGGCATTAAGTTGCCTTCTGAAACCCTCGGTCATTCACCTGAACCCTCTTCTGCTCTGTCTAAACCTACAGTTCCACCCTGTGATCAATGCAGTTCGTGGTTAGAGTGATATTATCTTGATGTTCCGATTCTCCAGTCAAGAATTCAATTTTTGGAGGACCAGGTTGCACTGCTTACCAATCAAAAGGCCAAACTACAAGTGACAGACAAGAAACAAAAGACGACAGGATCCATTTTGTTTAAAAATGTGGAATCAGCCATGGCTGTCGTGAATTCCAAGCTGGCATAGTTGACTAGCCTCGTCGTCAAACAGGTATGTTTAATATCAATCATTTTTGTAAATAATCTAGGTTTATATAACGATTTGATTTCAGCTTTAAACAGCTCTGTTCATTTCATTTGAATGGCTCTGTTACATTGCATGCATTCTATGTATAGCTTTGTTTTGATTTAATGGAATTTCATTTTTTCGATCATTCCCAGTTTAGCTTCTATTAGATTTTCATCGATTTGATTGATCTTGGTGTGGATTTGATTTGTTTGATTTAGTTAAAATGGATGCTCTACTGTCAATCGAATTTGTTTGTATCTATTATAGACAGGAATTGTTCCTCATATTCAATTTAGAAAATGATCACATTTCGATTCAATTTCGTTGTAATGCATACGCTATGATTGGCGATGATTTTGATACGATTAATTGTTACTGTTTTATGTCCCATATGACCTTCGAGCAACAAGAATACAATTCAGATCATTTCCCATGTGACTCTATTTCTTCGGAAACATTGCTTTTTGTTTTAAGCCTGTACCAACGCGCCCAAATCATGGAGTGGATTTTATTGCTTAAACGATCATGCTAAAAACCTAGCCGGTTATTTCACATTAAAGTACTGTTAGCTCGACCATGTTATCAGTTGGATTCGTAATTGCAATGGATATTCTGTTTAAATTTGACTTGTAGAACTAGATTGGCTATATTTGGATTCACAATTTGTTTCTATATTAAACCCAGTTATGATCTGTTTGAAACTAATGATTCTGTTCAATAGAAATCAAGATTGTTTGCCCAGTTTGCAATAACTAATTATCACATTGTCGATTTTATTATGATTGTGATCACCATTAATCGATCTTGTCTATTGACTGTGCAAGGATCAACGATCGAATTCCATGACAAATTCTGTTTGATTGATGTTGTTACGTATGATTTCATTTACCCATAATTGAAACAGTCTTTCTATCTTTGTATTCGATTAAACGACATGAATCTTTTGCTATATCGTTACAGTTGTAACGAGTGGAAAGTGATTTTGTTGGATTTGATTGTATCTATTGTTTAACAATCACATATGATATGTTTTCCAAATGGATATGAAACAATCTTATTGTTGTTCGATTATGACTCATTTACCCGATTTTGTGGTAACAGAAGAACAGAGTGTTCCTATCTTTGTTGCTAATTGAATCATTTTGATCCTGTTTAATGTTGAATGGTAAAATCATTTTGATTCGTTTTCAAGTAATCATTGGAAGATGATTGGATTTAATTTGATTCTGTATATTATTTTAGACTAGCTACAGAATCAGATGATTCTGTAGCTAAGTCTGTAAAATTGAATTTTTATTGTTTTATTAATCAAATATCTCTCTAACTTGTCATTTTTGGTCCATTTCAGGTGAATTCAAAATTGCATTGGATTTGATGAGAAGTTAGAGGATATTTGAGATATTTTACTTGCATTTTCATTTCTTAGTTTAGTTGATCCTGGGAATATCTTCCCAGATTATGTAAACAGTTTGATACTATCCACAGGGAGGTTTTACCCTGTGGGAAGACTTATAAATACTTATTATTTTTGTAATAATAATCATCCTCATTCGTTGGAGAACAGGGATATGGAATTTTAATACAGACTGAGACATAATTTGATATTCTGCTACAGCTTTAGCTTTTCATAATATCAATATTTTGTTTTATGTTTATGTGTATCTATTTGCATTTGGTTAATGACTACTTTAGCTATCTTATCCTTTTGTGAATGATATAATTTGATCAATATAATCCATATATGATTTCTTCCAAGCATATAAAAGACATAGCAATTGTTTGATTCAAGTTGTGAATGACAGATTTCTCTTCTTCATAAGTTGAATTATCAAGTATAAGTTTTTGCATAACAGGTTTCCCTTATTGCAGAGATTTATAAATCATATAATTGTTATGATTTATTATGTCTTGTTTGTCCTATAAACAACTCAAAGAGCAGTGCAACTTATCGTTTACGAGAAGCTTCTAAATCATCCGGGGCGAGTTTCCTTCCTCCGACCAGCTTCGAAGTCATCATACACAGGACAAATCTGGAGCGTTTCCAGGTCAGTTTTTCATTTGTTTAGTATATTTGTTAGTATTTTAGATAGATATATATGGAGTTAGTATATTAGATTGTTTAATTTCAGCAAGTTTTGTCTCTTATTCATAAAATCATAAAATCAATAAAAATATCTTTCTCTGTCTTAGGGCAGAAAGCAAATGAATTTTACAGGTTTTATTCAAATCTGCAAGTTGTAGATATTGTATATTTGTGAATAAGTTATCATTTCAATTGGTAATTAGATAGTTGATTAGTAGAGTTAGCATAGTAGTAATTAGTATATTGTATTTATATAGTTAGTTAGATTAGTTTTATTTTGTTTTAATAATTAGCTTTAAGTTAGTTTGTTTAATAGTTAGTTTTAATTAGATTAGTTAGTTATATTTATTGTTAGTTAGCTTAGTTTATTTTATTTAGTTTTAGTTTAGTTTGTTTCATTTGTTCTAGTTAGATTAGTTAGTTTAGATTAGTTTCTTTTCTTTGGTTTTCTTAGGACCTTAGAACGGCCAACGGAGCCGTTAAACCCGTCAGGGTGGTTCATTCCAAACGGCTTGGGTTATTAGACAACCTCGGACCGGTTCCACTCTCTCAGTTGACGGACGGTCAATTTCGCCCGACAACAAATGGAGCTAGAAGGAGGGCCTAAATTTAACTAATGGCACGAGGCGGTTGCAAGACTCCTCCCCCCCCTAATCGATCACCTATAGTGACCAGAAGCCATTCACAAGACAATATTCCCCTTCAAAAAACAACTACTTCAACCGACGATCCACAAATCACAGTTGAGTCAGCAACCCCTAATCCTACAGGTGGTGACATACAAGAGATTGTTCGTCAATCTCTTATAAAAACACATAGTGCCTTAGCCAGTTTGAGGCGACCAAATCATCCGTGGGGTCAACCTTTGGACTTCTCTGATATAAGAGAACAATTGGGTGACATTAACCTCACTGTGAATCCTCCAGATCCAAACCTAAATCCTGCTGCAAAAGGATCTGGGATACCTCCTTCACCACCTCCCTCATCTCCTTCTTCTTCTGGAGGAGATTCCCCATCAGACGAAGGCAATTCACCTTCCCAGCCTTCCACACCCACTACCCCAATGGAAAATCATAACAACCCTGCTAGACCCTGGTTGGACTAGGATGTTGTAGCTGTACCTGGAGCCCAACACCCTTTACCTAAGCACCCAGAGAAATGGCTTCCCAAGTTTGATCTCGATTCAAAACAGATAGCTGAAGATCATATCAAAAAATTTATGTTAGCCATTAGACTCCGCAATGTTGAACATGAAGACGTTGTCTGTAGGTTATTCCCTTATACTTTTGAGGGTAATGCATCTACTTGGTACTTTTCCCAACAACCCCATACCATCGTGTCGTGGGAAAAGTTTGAGTCATGCTTTTTGGAAAAATTCGGAGATGGTAAACCTTTGGAATTCTTAGTCATGGACCTTTCAAGCTTAAAATGAACCCAAAAGAAAAAGTTAAAGATTTTAATCAAAGATTCTTAATGCTTAAAAATCGAATCCCTATGGATTCTATGCCTGTTGAGAGCCTTGTAATAGCTTACTACACTAAATCTCTACATCAAAGCATAGCTATTTGGGTTAAATGATCTAAAAAGGCCACATTATTAGAAGCCTTCGAAGAGGCCACCCAGATTGAAAAAGACATACTTAGCCTTAATGACTCTTCTAGTAACGAAACTAAAACTAAATCTTCTTCCAAAAAGAAGATTGAAATTCTCCCCAGACCCACACAAAGTAAAACACAACCTGAAAACTCTGATTTGGAAAACCTAACTAAATTTGTTCAAAAACTGTCTAATCAAGTTATAGACTTAAAAAGGTCGACTGAAGAAGCTTCCTCGAGTAAAGGACCCTACAAACCTCCTTTCCGAAAGCCCTTTCCTACCAACCGACCTAACCCAACCACCGAAGGCCTTAATCTAGAAAGTTTGCAATGCGCTCTGCAAACAATTCTAGAAGCCCAAGATAACTTGATGCCCCCTGAGATTCCTAAGGAGGTAGCAGAACAAGAGACAGTTCCAGAAGAAGAGTCTTCTCCTAACATTTTTGGACACTTCTCGGATAGCATCTTTCAATCCAACTTCGAGACTGTTCACCCTTATAACACTAGGAGTAAGACTGCAAATAAACCTTCTACCGAGAACACTACAACTTCACCTCCAAAGCCATCTAAATCAGCAGAAACTAAACAGTGCAATGTCAGCCCTAAATTAGATTATGATGTTGTTGAAGATCTTAAAAAATTAAGGGCTAACATTTCTATTTATGAGTTGTTAAAGTTTCCATTTTTGTTACAAAAAATGTTGCAAAATATTTCAGAGAACGGCAAGAATGGTAATTCAATTGGTAACAAGGTTGTGCAAAGCAAAGTTCCGCAGAAGACTTCCACCAAAAACAATCCCGATCCTCAAGATAAATGAAGCCTTCCGGTAACCCCTGTAAATAATGTAAATAATGTAGATAAAGTAGCATTAGACACTGCGAGTAAGAAGCCACAAACTACTACTCTCACTACTCGCAAAAATGTACCTCCTTTTCTTTTAACTTTTGAGATTTTTAATAGAAATGTGCATAATTGTATGGTCAACTCAGGGGCATCATCCAATGTGATGCATTGGTCTGTTTTCCAAAAGATTAACTTTGAAGTGGAACCATCTTCTTTAAAAATCATACAACTTGATCTGACAAATGTTAAAGTTATAGGCGAACTAAAGAATGTATTGATTAGATTATCGTCTAACCCAAAGGTCCATCAAGTTATTGATATAATTGTGGTAGATATTCCAGAAGTGTATGGTCTATTTTTGAGCAGGGACTGGTCGGAGCAGCTACATGGTTACTTCGCAACAGACTGGTCTCACTTATGGCTTCCAGAGAATGGAAAACCTAACAAGATCAGAGTGAATTGTGAGCGCTACCTCAAGTTCACGGTTACAGATTTGAACGACCCCAACGAACCATACACACCCGATTCACCTGAAGTACAAGGGATGGACACCTTCTTCAGAAACTTCATGGCTAAAGTTTCACCTATCATCAATCCTGAACAGCAGTCCGAGATCATAGCATATGTGCAACCAACAGCTTCTATGCAACAGTCCCATGAGCCCAATGGAAATCAAATTTGGTCTCTATATTTCAACGTTTCTAAGTCTAAAGAAGGAGCTGGAGCAGGCTGCATCATTATCGATCAGGCATGTAACAAAACATTAATGGCTCGTAGACTGGAATTTGAATGTAGTAACAATACTGCAGAATATGAGGCTTTACTGCAAGGCCTCAGAAAATCCCTAGATATGAACATTCAAAATCTGGTTGTATTCAACGACTCTGAAATAGTGGTTAGGCAGGTAAGAGACTCTATACATTGTCTTTCCCCGCATCTCAAAAGTTACCAGTCTGAGGTGTTTAATGAATAAATTTTCTGCTTTCAATATAAATTCCATTCCTAGACTAAATAATGTTGAAGCAGATCTATTAGCTAATGTAGCCTCTAAACTTCTTCTTGCAGAAGGCTTGTCCCCAAACGCATTCTCCATCGAGTTGTTGTTTCGACCATATGTTCCTGACAATATCACAAACTGGAGAGTATTTGACGATGATCAGTGGATCATTAACTTTCTGCACATGGAAGAAACCTTTCAAGGCTCAGTGGTAGATGAACGCACGCACGACGACAATTTGCACGATTTTATGGTAATACCTGACCCGAAATCTCCTGAAGCTCTATCAGACATGGTAAATTCCATACCCAAATCCATAGTTAGATTAGAAAAGTTTTATGATTTTGAAGATAAATTTAAAAAGACGGTCAATTGTAAAACCAATAGTTCCTCGTTGTCTTATGAAAAAGTCAATTTAGGAACTAGTGAAAATCCTCAGTGCATTAACTTAGGCTTGGGATGTTCTAGACAAGAAAAAGATGCTTTTGTTAAATTATTCAAAGAATTTAAGGATGTCTTTTCATGGACATATGATGATCTCAAAACGTTCGATCCTAATATTATACAGCATGTCATCCCGATGAAGCCTCAAACCTTACCCTTCCAACAAAAACTGAGGAAGATGCACCCTAAACTAGAATCGACCATTCAAAAAATATTGAATAAACTCCTAAGTGCTAAAATAATTTTTCCTGTTAGGCACACTCAATGGGTGTCCAACCTTGTCCTAGTGCAGAAGAAAAATGGGGAAATTCAACTATGTGTCGATTTCTGAAACCTCAATAGAGCGTCTGATAAAGATAATTATCCTGTCCCACCCATGGAACAGATCCTGCAACAGGTATCTAGTTCTGAGAGGCTATCCTTATTGGATGGTTTCTCCGGATATAACCAAGTCCTGATGTCTCCACCAGACCAACTAAAAACTACCTTCCGTACCCCGTGGGGCACTTATGCTTATCGCAAAATGCCCTTTGGATTGATTAATGTCAGTGCTACCTTTCAGAGAGCAATGGACATTGCTTTTAGAGGCTTAATCAATCACTCTATTGTAGTTTACTTAGATGACATGACTGTTTATTCTAAAAACAAATATGATCATCTAGCTCACTTACGAGCCATTCTGCTACGATGTCATAAATACGTCATCTCCTTGAACCCCAAGAAGTCCATATTTGTAGTAGAACAGGGCAAACTCCTAGGATTCATTGTGTCTAGTGATGGAATGATTATTGACCCCGAGAGGACTCAAGTCATCGCTAAACTTCCCCCTCCTACATCCAAAAAATCCATGCAGTCTTTCTTAGGCCAGGTTAATTTCATGAGAAGATTTGTCCCCAGCTTCTCTGAAATGGTCAGGCCTCTACAAAACCTAATTAAGAAAGACACCCAATATCACTGGGGACCCACAGAAAATCAAGCTTTTAATGCCATAAATAAGGCCATAATAGATGCTCCGTCTCTCATGAGCCCTGACTTATCTCAAGATTTTGCGCTCTATACTTTTGCCTCTGATCGTTCCTATGCTGCAGTCTTAACTCAGAAGAATTCTGATAATAACGAAGTACCCATCGCCTTTATGAGCTCTTCTTTCAAAGGTGTTGAACTTAACTACCCAGTGGTTGATCGACAAGCCTATGCTATTTTCAAAGCAGTGAAGCATTTTCGGTCCTATCTTTTGAAGTCAAGGACAAAAGTCATTGTCCCTTACCCTGCATCAAGGAACTTGTTAGTGCAGAAGGAGTTAGGGGAGAAGAGAGCTAACTGGGTCACCTCCTTGCAGAAGTATGACTTAGAGATCACCCCAGCTCAGATCGTGAGAGGCCAAGGATTGTGTAAGCTGGTAGTTGATTCAGAAACTGGACATCAAGAAGATAGTGATACATCAAACCTAGGACAAAATGATCAAAGTTTAATTTGTTGCACACAAAACCTCGTTAGTCCCTGGTACGACGATATTAGGTTCTCTCTTGAACATGGATCAGCACCCCGTCACCTTGACCCTGCCAAAAGAAGAGCGTTGAGACTAAAGTCTGCCTCCTTTCATCTAGTTAATGGTGTACTATTTCGTTAGAATTTTGACGGCGTACTTATGCGCTGTCTCGAAAAAGACGAAGCAGAAAAAGTCTTGCTTGAGTTGCATGCAGGAGAAGCTAGTGGCCACTTCGGTAGCGACACTACTGCTCATAAGGTTTTAAGAGCTGGTTATTACTAGCCCATGCTTTTTAGAGACGCCCATGCCTTGTGTCGTAAATGTATCATTTGTCAGAAAGCATCAGGGCGGTTGCAAAAACAAGCCTTTCCCTTGCAACCCTTCTCAGTAGATTCTCCTTTCCAGCAATGGGGCCTTGATATCATAGGTCCTATTAACCCTCCATCCTCACAACAACACAAGTATATTGTGACAGCCACAGATTATTTTACTCGATGGTCTGAAG
>JZKD02S1965991.1:351392-361844 GCA_000966675.3 Picea glauca
GTCCTCAATAACCTTGAATAGGTCTTCTTCCACAAGGTCATAAAAAACAATAAAGAAATCCACTAACCAACATCTATCCCAAAACTCTTGTCCTTCTGGAAAGAATGCAATACCTACAGTAACTCTTTCCTTTTAATAACTTCCATCCAACTTACATTTTCCTCCTCAGAGAAAAAACTTGGAAAAAGTGTGGTCATTATGACCATCTCAACTATCAAGGCCCTGTCATCTTCCAAATCCTTAAAAATCAATATAGAAGAGCCATCAAATATTTGCAATTTCCAGATAGCATTGACATTTTTCATATGTTTCACATACTAGTGGAAAAACTTTGTATTTTCATCACCCTTTTCTAACCACAATGATCTTCTCTTTAGTCTCCAAGTGGCCTCTTTCTCTTCCAGTAGGATTCTCTTTTTCTTTCCAAGGTTGTTGATTTTGGCCTAATGATCCTCATTAGAGAAGCCAACTAGCCCTTGAATAAAATAAATCCTCCAAAAGACTTTTTATATCAAGTAAGTCCTTATTATTGAATATTTTTTCATTTTCCCACTTCGAGGCTGCTTTCTTAACCTTGTTTAGATTATGTTGAGGGGTATGAGATCCCTTTAACTCAACAGAAGGAACCAAACCTGCTTAAGAGGACCAATTAGACTCGTAAGCATTTGATGAGTGGTAAGGTTCTCCAGATTTGTGATCTGTCTAGAATTATCGATGGGCGTTAATCGTGACGGAGAAATATGTCTTTTCTGTGAAACCTTTCCTCAGGCTATGCAGTTCTCTTTTGGTTCTTTTGAGATCATCTGCTCATTTTACAGAAGTGGATTGTTCTTCTCGTATTCTAACCATCTGCAGAAGAGATCTTCGCATGTATTTGCATATGGGAACTTGTGTTGATCCATTGAAGTTGAGAGGAACTTCTTCATATAAATTGCACGTTATTTGTATTTCATTAGTCTGAAACTAATCCAGATGGATGTCGGTGGCCTCCCACCTGTTCCAACTAGCTCATTTTGGAAGTTTTCCAGTTATGAAATTTTTTACTAGTTTTCAAATCCCTGACTTCTGGGGTCGTTTTGAGTTCCTAAACAAAGTTTTTAGGGCTCGCCGCAATAAAACTATAAACATAGTTAAAGTCTGATGAAAACATGTGTAGTCCTTGGATATACCTTTCTAATGGGATATCCTGCGCCCAAAATGTAGATCATATGCAAAAGTTACGACCCCGGGAAATTGATGTACTAACTTACCCAAACAGGGCCCACATGACTTTTGGCGCTTCGTCTCCTAGGGTTAGATTTTTGGATGTCTACAGTTTTCGACATTCCTGTTTATTGTAAAAAGGCCTTCAGAACCTCATTGTAATCATCTTCTGGTGAATGAGCACAGTCGTCACATCTCTTCTTAGAGATAAGCTGCCACCATTCTAGCAAGCTTGTTTTCCGCTGCATTTTACAATTTCATCTTATTTCCTTATTGAATAGAAACCAATTTTACTGTATGTATGTTATTCTATGATAATAATCTGTATTCATTTCGTTTTGTTCATAAAATGTGGATTAGTGGTATTAGAGCGGTCTGCTCCTTGTCATTCTTAATGCATGACCCCAACAAAGTAAATGTACAAAGAATTGGGTCTCGAGCTTGTTTCTCTTGAGGACAAAATCTCTCACACGCCCATGTGACCTCTCATGGTGGGAGAAAATAAATATGATGGGATAGGACATCCCTTCATAATGTTGCTTGAGGAATCCCTCATGCAACAGAGGAACGAGATGATGGATAGTTTTTCGCAAATCCTTCGGTGGCTACCAACATGCGACGCATCTTCCTTAAACGGAGGTGTCACCCCCTTCAAGGTACAAATCAACTTCAATATTCCTATATTTGAAGGTTAGATAGACGATAATGTTGTAGACAAACAGTTGAATCCTCTAGAAGGGTATTTCTTTGTTCATAACTTTCGAATAGAGAAAAGATTATTTTTGTGCTCCTCAAAACCGTTCAACATGTCAAAGATTGGTGGGAAAATTTCAGTGAGAAGAAGTAAATAGAGGAAACCTCATTATTTACAGTCACAGTCACCTGAGAATCCTTCAGGGATGTTATTAAGGAACAATACTACCGTGTTTGAAGTTATGACAACTTGTACACAAAATGGACCACACTGCAGTAGGAAAGAGACCAAGCAGTGCCTGAGTTCACGAATATCTTCCATACCTTGGGCACCGAGATGGCTATAAAATATTCTAAGCGACATATGGTGCTCAAGTATTGCAACAGTCTGCATAGATACATCCAGGATGAAATGGATTTTCTGGACATCTCATCCTTAAGAGTGAACTACCGATATGTCATCAAAATCGAGCATAAGCTCAAACAAAAGACACGACAATTTGGGCCTAGGAACCCCTCATAGCAAAATCCAGGAAAGGGCGGCCCCAACCCGCAGAACAAAGGAAAGAGAAAAGATGGACCACCTCAAGACAACCACTACAAGACGCAAACAAAGAAGGACACCGGAAATAAAAAGAAAGGTACTGGGAAGTGGTGTGAATTCTATAAGAGCCCCTGGCATAACACTGTTGATTGCCTCTCAAAGTTGTGATGGATGAGGTGAAATCCTCTTAATTAGATCTGGGTTTTGACTCTGAGTTAGAACCAGAAAGGGGGAGACGGATCATTGACATAGAACCCAATGCTATCATTTCTAACACCAAGCTCCATCCCAGTGAACCAGACGAGCTAGAGGAAGGCGAACACCTTTTTCATTCACAGATGTGGGTGAAGGGTACCCCGCTGCACTTCATCATTGATAGCAGTAGCCAGAAGAACCTCATCTCAACAAGGGTTGTCAAGCAACTCACCCTGCCGACAATGCTGCACTCACATCCCTACACCATCGGATGGCTCTTCCAAGGAAGCGACATCCACGTCAGCCAACAATGTCGCATGCCATACGCATCAAGCCCTTCAAAGACTAGGTATTGTGTGATGTTGCCCCTCTCAAAGTTTGTAATGTTCTTTTGGGCCAACCATATTTATGGAAACGTCATGATGTATATGAGTCTAGGTCTCGCAGTGTTATTATTACTTTGAATAAGAAATTGTACAGGATACCTGAGGCAGTCCCACCTAGTGTTATTTCCTTGATCTTTGCCAAGCAATGTATGAAGGTCATCTCTCAGACGGGGAAGTGTGTCTTCTTCATGATTCTCTCTCAGAATGAGTGAAATATCGCAGCCACATCCAAGGTCTCTGCGACTGACCTCTCCACACAATAGAAGAAAGTGGATAAGGTTAGGGAAGAATACATGGATATCTTCTTCTCACCTACCGAGGTAACTATGCACTGTCATGTCAAGCACCCCATCGATCTGACCCCCTATGCCCCACTTCCCAATGGGCTAGTCTATTGTCGCTCTCTGTTAGAGAATGAGGAGATCAAGCGATAGATCCAAGAATTTCTCCACAAGTGGAATATCCATCCCATCTCATCACCTTGTGGGATCCTAATTGTGCTGGTAAAGAAGAAATATGGAACCTGGAGAATCTGCATTGATTATCAGGCCTTGAAAAAAATCACAGTCAAAAATAGGTACTCGATTCCCCGAATAGACGACCTCCTTGATCAGCTCATGGGGGTCAAACACTTTAGTAAGATTGATCTAAAGTCTGGCTATCACCAAGTCCCGATAGAATAGACATATGTATGGAAGACCACCTTCAAGTCAAAGGAAGGTCTTTTTGAATGGTTGGTCATGCCATTTGGTTTGACAAATGATCCAACCACTTTCATGAGGATGATGGAAGATATCCTATGACCATTCACCAATACTTTGTAGTGGTGTATCTGGATGACATTCTCATTTACAACAAGACTTGGGTAGAACACTTACAACATATTTAGCAGGTTGTACACACCCTGCGACAGCACAAGCTATACGCCAACTTGGAAAAATACTCCTTCGTCATGGACAGGGTCCATTACTTGGGCTACATTGTTGATCAGCATGGCGTACATGTGGACTCAACCAAGATCCAATTCATTAGTGACTGACCAGCACCAACCACACTCACTGAGCTTTAGAGCTTCTTGGGCCTTGCCAATTTCTACCGTAGGTTTGTGTTGGGATTCTCCCATATTGCATGGGCCCTCAGCCAAGTAATTAGGGGTGGTGGCAAGGAAAAATTTGTGTGGGGTTGGTCCCAAAAACAATCGTTCAATCATTTGAGGCAACACTTGTGCTCAACGCCAGTACTTTCACTGTCGAACTTGCAACAACCCTTTGAGATTGAGACATTGACTATGTTGTGGGCATCATTCTCACTCAGCACAACCACACTGTGGCCTATCATAGTGAGACACTATCAGATGTTGTTTGTAAGTACCCTACTTACGACAAAGAAATGTAATCCATTGTCCAAGCCTGCCTCCAGTGGAGACATTACATTCTTAGGAAGGAGACAGTCATCCACATTGATCATAAGCCACTATAGTTCATGCAGGCACAAGAAAAATTGCAGAATGACCGCCATCAGAAGTGGTCCACATACTTGCAACAATTCCACCTCAACATCAAGTATAAAATAGGAAGCACCAACCACGTCCCTAATTGCCTTAGTAGACCACCATTTGTGGCACTCGCCATGGTGCTAGAATCTTGTAGCCATGAGACCTCAAGATGGCCCCAACCCTATGAGACATACCCAGACTTTGCCACCACCTACCAAATGTTGGGAACAAATGCAGTTGTCGCTAATTTCCATCTTCAGGATGGGTTGTTGTGTCATCTGGACCATATTTTCATTCCATCAAGTGAGTGAGTGAAGTTGATCTGGGAATCCCACTACAGTCGGGTGGAAGGACACTTAGGCGTTGAAAAGACAATGGCAATGCTACAGAAAAATTTCTACTGGCCAAAAATTTCACATGAGGTTAGCAAGTATATCAGGTCCTGCACTGCCTATGCTATTTCCAAACCGACCACTAAGAAACAGGGCCTGTACACCCCTCTTCCTACTCCTGATAGGCCATGGGAATCCATCTCAATGGACTACATGTCAGTCCTCCCATCCACCAAGAAAATAAATGACTGTGTTTTGTGGTTGTTGATCCCTTTTCTAAGATGGCGGTTATGGTCACCTGCAAGAAGAGCATCAGAGCAGAGGCCACTGCCAAGATCTTCTTTGAATGATTCTAGGTACATTTTGGAATACCACAAACCATTGTCTCAAACCGGGACAGTCAATTTCTCATCACATTTTGTTCGAGCTCAGCAAATCCATGAATGATCATGCATATCATGTGCATGTATAATTCCAAGCACCCTTGCACATGGGATGCGATTCTTCCCTATGTCCATCATAGCTACAACCGAGTCTTACGTAGCTCAACTGACCACAACCCCTTTTAGGTGGGGTTGGGATTCCAACCATTGGGTCCCATAGATGTTGCACTAACCCTTGTGGTCACTGTTTTCGTAAGAGTTGACTCTAGGTTGTAATAGAGCCAAGCCTTAGCACATTTTAAAAGAAAAATTTATTTTTTGTTCGAAGCTTGACTTGGGTTGCAGCAAGCCAATCCCTGAAAATCGATTTAGAGTGTACTTCTGACCTAATACACTCAAAGAGGGCTCTCTCAACAACCAAGGGCTCTTTACTCAATAATATTCAGTAATCACAGTAAGAAGGCCAGATTTCTTATCAAAGAAGAATCAAGATTTTTGATAAGGTTGGTGGTTGCACAGATTTGAAAAGACCTATTAGGCGATGGAGTCAAGTGAAAACCAAAGAAAAGAGATAATAGCAGTGATCGTATTACTTGCAAAAAATGAGGCAAAGTAAGTCTATCTTTCAACAATTGATAATCATGATATAGTAGTAGAAAAAGAAAAGGAAAATACCATCACAGTGAAAGCATCTAACAAGGATGAATTTTCACTACAACTTTAGAGGAAAAAGACTAAAGGCTAATAACTAGATGCAGAGAACTTATCTTGAGTGAATTCTGACTAGTCACCATCGAAACACAACACATATCAACTATGTGTAAGGAGCATGTAAAATGAATTCCAAACAAATTTTAACTCAGTTGATAAAGGAATAGATAGACAATGCGACAATGACAAAACAAAGAACATATTGAAAGAATTGACTGTGATGAATCTCACAATATCAAGTGAACATGTCTCTTTTGTATTACTCCATTCCAGGTTTTCAAAATAACTCCGCATTCAATAGGAGCCCCTCTTCAAAGGAGGTTTTCCCCCAACCCCCCTCCTTTTTTATTACAATGGATGAACCTTTATATAAATTCCCTCTCTCAAAGAGGTTGAATCCGTTTCATAGGATACCTAACTGAAAATGAACTAACTTCAACCGTCTTTAACTAATCATAACAGTAATCCGAACTAATTTAAAAGCACAAATAAATCCTAATTTCTAGCAAACTGTCTATAGCAGTGTATGCATTTGATTCACCTCCATGTGAAAAAATCTCTGAAGTTGTCGGGAGTTCATAATGAATAACTAGATCAACATTAGGAATATCAAGACCACAGGCATCTACATCAGTAGCAATCAGCACGTTAAAACGTCCCTCGCGAAAGCTAGCAAGAGTCTTCTCTTGCTGATTCTGTGAAATATCACCATGCAAAGGTTCATAGGAAAGGACCCGACCCAGTGCCACTGACATACTATCTGCATCTCACTTTGTTTGAGTGAAAACAATACATTTTCCCCCTTTAGCATATTCAGTTATCAATGGGTTGATAATGGAGCGTTTCCCATAGGTGGATGCGGCAATAGAATAAAGTGATATTTTGTTTGCCAACTTCTGAGATGATTCACCAACAAGATCAATAACAATAGGATCATTTAAATATTTTCTCGAAAGCCTCTGCACCCAGACAGGCATTGTAGCAGAAAAAAACATACTCTGGTGTTTTTTCAGCAACCTCTCCATAATCACCTCAACGTCTTCATCAAAGCCCACACTAAGCATCTAGTCAACCTCATCTAAAACAATAAACTGTACTTCTAACAAGACTAGTGAACCTCGATTGATTAGATCAATAATGCGACCAGGCGTTCCAACAACAATATATAAACCCCTTCTAAGAACATTGATTTGGCTCATTATAGTTAAACTCCCATAACAACAAAGAGTATCTAGGCTTGGAGCAAATTCTTGAAATTCTTTATCAACTTGTTTTGCAAGTTCTCGTGTTGGATCCAAAACGAGTGCCAAGGGATATGATCCACGCCCATTTATACATTTGTGTTGAATGATTTTATCCAGGATTGGGATTCCAAAGGTGAGAGTCTTCCCAGTTCCTGTCCTGGCATGACCAATCATGTCACGACCTTGCATTGCTGGTTCCAACACCACTTTCTTCACACTCTTTCGTTTCTTGGCTAGTGTAGCTGGATTCCCTACAAACTGAGCACAGTGTAGGGATTTTTGGTCCGCTAGAGTGAATCTTATAACTACTACTTCAAGAACATTAACATCTCCCAAATTCGCAATGACTATGTTCTCAGGATGATCTTCTGAGACCGAATCCTCCACCGGTACGTTTCACCATGACTTGGAGGAATTTACAATTTCTTCAATAGTAAAAAAGTTGAGGGAATGATCTAAGCTTATACAGTTACTGCAACCAGAGCCATTGCAACCATTTAGACTTACCATTGAGGGAATCATCTTCTGTTGAATGACCGCAACTGTCACATCTCTTCTCAGAGATAAGGCCCCACCATTCTAGCAAGCTTGTTTTCCACTGCATTTTATAGTTTCATCTTATTTCCTTATTGAATAGAAACCAATTTTACTGTATATATGTTATTATGTGATAATAATATGTATTCATTTCATTTTGCTCATAAAATTTGGATCATGCACTCAAGCGTTCTAAGACTATGAGAGCTTTAATCGGAGGCTCCATGAACTTCTTCACTTGACCTAGGATCATGCTTGAAACCTCTTAAATTTATGTTTCATACACTTGGTCTTACTGTTGAGCTCCACTTTTGCCATGTTTTCCATTGTACAAAAACATTCATTAATTCACCTTTTCCCATATTTCGTTGTTAATACACACCATAAACCCTAACTAAACGCCATCATTCGTCATTATATCCAATGTGGTTAATACATAGTCTTTTCTATCTTTTTAGTTGTTAAGAGATGATTATATCATGATTTACTTATGACGGTTTGTGAAGTGTGATTCTTGTACTATCACGATCAACATTCTTGTACCATTATTGCATTTCAGCATTCCCATTTTGGTACCAGTGATTGTTTAGCATATTTGAGTGTTTTTCGGAAAAATTCAAAAACATGGGTTTTCTCTGCAGTGATGTTGACATGCCGACTCGTGGGCCACAATCCACCTAGGTCGCACGTGTGGATCTCCATCTCAGGGGGAATAATTCAGCCGAATCAATAAAAGTTCTAGACAATCAACTTTGCCCTCAATTTTCGTGCAGCCGAAGACAAATTAGAAGAATTTGGAACATGGGTTTCGTTTCTAGCATGGCATATTGGGTCTCTCATGAACCATTTTCCAAACAAATGAATCGTTGAGGAGTTATTTTTGGTTCTTTGATTGACATCTGCACTAATTTCGGGATGCGCCCAGGTTTTGGAAGAAACAAAATATGTCGTCTAGATATTTATAATAAACATGGAACCCTAATTAACTAAGCAGTCAAAGTATTCCAGCATGATCATGGGTCCAAGATTTATGGTAGTATGGTTTTAATATTTTCTAAAAAACGTATGATGGTTTGATATATTCATTTATGTAAATGTTGTTTCATGAGAATGGAGGAGTCATTTCCACCTTCTAGATCAAGGATTTTGCATATAAATATGCCCATTATTTTAATCAGGGGGACGTTTGTTCTTGTTTTGGATTTAGTAGAAAAAAATGAGATTCATTGAGATAACACGCATGTTTGATTCTCTTTTGTAAGCGAAGTTGATCCCCAATTAATGAAGGTTGCTTGTTCTTGAATTTTTGTGCATTCCTTCAGCTTCATCTGATCTTCTTCAAAAGCGTTAGTCAGGTTGGGAAGGGCCCCTCAATCCTGGGTAACGTTCTACCTCTTATTTTGATAGTTAGATTGCACATGTTGTTAATTCTGGTCCAATTTATATTTTGTGCAATGTTTCATTATTTGTTTCACAGGTGTTGTTTGAGTTCAGTTTTGTGAAGTTAGTTTGCTAATTTAACTATGAATTTCATAGAACAAACCATAAGATAGAACACCCGCAACTTCTATTCTCTTCTTCGGCTTGCAAATTTACCTTTATCTCTTAACACTCTGGATCTGTTGAAACCCAAATTTGCCCCACCCATATTCTATTCGTACCACTCCAATTTCCAACGCTCTTCTTCTGCAAACATTTCAATGTCGCAACAAAAAAAATCATGAGAACAATTAAAAACAAAGCAGAACATTCAGTTGCTCCATTTTTCATTTCTGCGAAGTTATGATCATGATTCACTCAATTTCGCTCATATGATTTGAGAGATTGCTCTTCATTTGGTGTTGTACATTGTATTGTTTTGTGTTGTATAATGATGGTTGTACACATTGTATTGTGAATTGCACATATTTTTATATTGTTAATTGTTTATAATTTGTTTTATTGTTAATGGTTGTATTATACATATAGTTGTATCGTTTGTGTTATTAGCCTTATCTTTGTTGAGTTCTTGTTATATATTATTTTTATTTGTCATTAGTATTATATATATATATATATATATATATATATTGTTTTACCATGTTATTGTAAATAGTTTTGCTATGACACCATGTGCATTATTACATAATTTGTGTATATATCTTTGAATTATTTGTTATCTTATTCCCATGTTATATTGTTAAAGTGTGTTAGTGTTTTGTCTTTATTTTTTTTATCATTAGTTACCACTTTTTTATGTGAAAACTATGTAATCTTTGTATATACTAATCATTCCTAAGTTGTCCTGAGAATATATTGTTATATGTTTCATTGTTATGCAATGCTAAATGATTGAAGAAATTATTGGATATGAGACAAAACTAAATCTATACCAACACGCTCATTCCTGTACATACAAAAAAATTACTCCCATACCTACACATTGATTTCCCTTTCATTTCTGCGTGTATCTTTTCTTGAGGACAAGTCTCTAAAGTGTGTTTAAGTCTTTAGGCTACATCATTTTTTCAATATAGGATTAATTAGGAGTTTGGTGGATTTGCTCATAAAAATGGTAAATTTCCCTTTAGGTCAGTAGCACACATACATGAGGGTTTGAGTAACCTCATCCAGCTGACTGATTTGAATGCCAGTTTGGGTAAATTCCACATTCACTTTCAGATTGCCTTGCTTGTTTATTTCCCGCACTTGATACCATTTCTTGTACTTTGATTTTAATCCCATCTTTA
>JZKD02S1965991.1:404904-427957 GCA_000966675.3 Picea glauca
TAGGGTTGTTGACTAATCCAAAATTAGTCATGTGAGACTAAAGTAAAGTTTGATGAAAAGGCAAGTCTCTTGTTGTTAAAGTTAAGGAAGGTTTAAAGGTATGTGATCATATACACCAGGTTTGTTATAGAGTTACAAATTAGATTTGGATGATAAAATTGATGAGGAATTTTTGGTTGAGGTATGTTACAGATAGAGGTTGTATAACAATGAGGTTGTGGCACATGGTTTGATGTAATGGTTTATGGTATTTGGTTGCTAGAGAAATTTTTGATGGTTATATTGGTATATGTATTTGGCTTATGATTGAGGTACATCTTGGGCACATGGTTGAGACAAGTAGTTGATGAGTTAGCACATACATGAGGTGTATAGTTGATGATGTTGGTACATCTTGATGAGTCATAGTTGATGAGTAGTTGATGCATTATTGGTACATACTTGGTACATGGTTGGAGGAACTTGTTAGTAGTATTGTTGACACATGGTTTATGGATGATGTAGCATACTTGTCTTGGTATAGTATTAGAAGCACATATTGATATTAGTGATGATTATGAGTTGTTGTGTTATGCTTGGTTGATGCACATCTTGGTGATATTGTGCATATGGTTGAGAGTTGTCTTGGTGATTGATATTAGTGAGTAGATCTGATTTGGTTGATAATATTGATGAGATAGGTTGTTGTGATAAGTTGTTTGGACAGGTTATTGTGATAGTCTATTTGTACAGGTTTGGTGCATGGTTGATGCATTTGTTTATGGTACAGGTTGATGTATGGTACATGTTGGTACAGGTTACTGGTATAGGTTGTTACATGTTGTTTGGTGTAGATTGATTGGTACAAGTTTATAGAAGTATATCTCACAATGATAGTGTGATAGTGGTTCCATCATTCTACTTATATTTCAGGGCAGTTGGACAGGGAAAGGACAGGTGGTTGTAGCCACCTTCTGGTTGTAGCCGAAGAACATAGGGGGTTTTAGCCTCCTTCTAGATATAGTCAGAGAATTGGGGAGTTGGAGCTTCCTTCAAGTTGTAGCCTAAGAAACTAGGGGGTTGGAGCCTCCTTCTAGTTGTAGCTAGAAAAAAAAGGAATTTGGTGCTTCCAATGAATGTAATTCTTAAATACATATAACATAAAGCATTTTGTGGTTTTATCTCTCTTTGGGTTTCCACATAAAAAAAATGGTGTACTATGTATGTGTATGATTTATCATTTGTTCATTGTTTATTTACTCTGCAACTATTGGATGATAATGCTACATTGATATAACACTTGCATTTTATGGTTAAAAAGGATTAAATTTCTCTATTACTGATTCACCCCCCCACCCCTCCCCTCTCAGTAATCCAACACTTTGTTGACCTGTATGAGGAGTTTGAGTCCCTGGCAGAGAAAAAACTATCAGAGGAGATAGTTGAGTGGCAAGATAATGCCATGGGAGATAAAGTTAGCATGGGAGAATAGGATGATTTACCCATTGATATGTGTGAAGAATTGGAAGCCCTATATGAAAGGGTAATGGAATAGAATCGATGCATCCAACAAGTTAAGTTGGAATTGGATGATGAAGAAGAGATGCATAAGAGTCTAATGCAAAAGAAGAACCGACCAGTGGTCCAAATGGACAAGGAGATTGAAGAAATAAGGAGGTTGATGCTAGGAGAAGAAAAGGAGATAATAAATAGAAAGAGGAAGTTGAACATAGGAGGACTTGCAGCAGTAAGGAAATAGAAATAGAAGCACCAAGACAGAGGAGAAGATGGACAACTCCAAATACAAATTTGGGATCCTAGAGGATCAAAACCTCTATAGCAGGGGAGCCATGAGCAAGAGCTCATGATTTTTGTCAGCATGGGAGTATGATGTAGGAGAATCGCTCCACCTCATCAGTGCCAGCAAAGAAGTGCATCAACACACAAGGAGGAATGATTTCTAGGGAAAGAGAGGCACCAACCCTCTCATTTTGAGCCCAATTTAATATTTTTAATGCAATTAAATGTAATTTAAGTCCGTGAGGCTTAAGGAAAACCAAGCCTATGTATTTGTATAGGTCGAGTTGTTGTAATAGATAGGGTTTACTTTAATGGATGATAGTAGGAGGGATATAAATATGATTCAGACTAGATTCCCATTGAATGTAATTCAATGCAATTCAATGTGAGTAGGTGGATGGGGGGAAGGCTCGAGGAGCCCCTCTTTTGTAAAAGATATGTGTTTTCAAAATTCATTATGATGAAGAGAGATAGATGAGAGAGTAGAGAGAGATCAATATAAGAGAGGAAGTGTTGAAGACTCTGTAGCAGTCGAGTCTTTGTAAATATTTGTATAGATACATTTAGATATAATGCAAAAGCAATTTTTCCTACATATGAGGTGTTTATGTTCTTATGTGCGATGAATGGTGGTTCTCTGAATGTTTTTCTGTATTTATTTATGTATTTTGTAGATGTATGCAAGTAAGTTACATTTACATGTTTAGATATACTTCTCTATCGCTTTGAATTTATGAGTAGTTCTGGGCTCTTAGGCTTGTGCAAGGAGTACACACCAGAGTGTTGAAAAAATTGTGAACCCAGTGCAAGGAGTGCAGTTGAAATATGTTGTGAGTTATGAGAAAGAGTGTGCCAAGTGGGCACATCAGAACCATTCTGAAGCTCATAAGAAACATCAGAGTTATTGAACACTCTGTTAGCTAGTTGGAGGAGAAGGAGGACTAGAGTTATTGAACACTCTAGAGGAAAGTCCTGTAAAGAGTGCAAGGAGTGCACCAGTGACCCTAAAGAGTTTAGAACTCATGAGAAGACTTGTGAAAGGAGTGCATTGGGAAACCACTTAGATAGGTGTTGAGAAAGTCTCGGGGGAGATGAGCATAAAGAGTGTGTGGTTGGAGTCTTTGGTTAAAAATAATCAAAGAGAGGTCAGTGCTAGGAATGCACTAAGGACCATTTCAAAAGTCCATAAAGCTCAAGAGGACGAGCGCAAAGTTCCAAGAGGGTACAAGAATTCCTTTCAAGGAACGAAGGGTTGAGACCCTTAGATATTCGAGCAAGCCAAAGATCAGGAGGGATAGTGCCATTGTGCACGAGGACTCTGCAAAGAGTGCAGAAGGAAAGAACCCTTTTAGGTTTAGATTTGTAAAAGCAGCGCAGGCCTAAGTCCCTTGAAGTGAAAAATCTCAGGAGGAGTAGTATTTTCCAAGAAAGCAAGCAGAGGCCAAGTTGACAGCCCTGCAGGAGGGAAATGTGCAAAGGGTCAAGCCCTTTGATCTTTTAGAGCATTTCAAGATCAGGACATACAGCGCGAGAAAAGGCCGAGCCTTTGAAGTTTATTAGAAATTCATTTATTTAAATGAAAGCACAGTCAATAGAGGAGTAGCCACAACTATCGTTGGATCAACTGTCAGAAGAAGTTTGGACCATTAGATTAGAGTCAAGCCAAAATGAGGAGTGCACACGAAGGGGAAAATATCCTAGCCGTCGGATCTGGGTACAAGTGATAGAAACTATCTAAATCAGTTAAGTTGCTCGAGGTTTAACCCCCTGTACCCTTTTGAACTTTTCAAGTTCAGAGGATTTGTTTGTTTAAATAGGAGAATAGTTTAGATCTATTTAGGAGGATCCAGGATCTTTTATCACCCTTGGATATGGAGAAATAGCATAGGGTTTAACCCTGTAAGTCCTTGAGACTTCACATATCCAGAGTAGTCGTGAATCAAGGTTAAAGAAGGAGTTATAAAGGAGTGGGAATCAACAACTGAGATCCATTCGAGAGTTTGCACAAAAGAGGACAGCCATTATATCTGGAGGAGATGCACGAGGTTTAATCAGTGAAGTCCTTCAAACTTCGCATATTCAGAGGATTCAGCGCGTGAAGAAGTCTAGACCCCCCAAAGTCCCACAGGCCAGAGTGAATCCTGGCCATTGATCTTTGAAGAGACATGGTAGCAGATCCAAAAATCCGGAGGTATAACACTCTGGAAGAATTATGTGGAGTTGAATCGAGAACTCATGAAGAGATGGGAGCCAGAGTAAATCTAGACTGTTGATCGAGAGATCCACATGGCAGAAGATCTGTAAGTAGAGAAGGTAAGCACTCCGGGAGAATATAGTGTTGGAGCAGGAAAGATCGTCGAAGCTATGAATAATGGATAATATCTCAGTCGTCCATTGCAAGGGACACATGGTGTGAGATCTTGTACTCTTAAAAAGGGTCACTATGGAGGAACTAGAGAGGGATCGTATGAAAGTGCCCAGACTCCCGAAGTGGAAGAGTCCTGGAGGTCATCGCAATTGTCTGTTGTAAAGGGAACATGTTAGAATATCTAGCACTCTGAGGGATAGATACTCCGGGAGATTTGGGGTGAGGTGTTTCAAAATTTGTTGGAGCTAGAGGCCCGAAGCATTGTGGACCGTAGATCAAAGGAAGCATAGGTGGTAGAAGATTTGGAGATCTGAAGGTCCGACACTCCAAGGAAAACAAAGAGTATAGTGCAGTTTGGACTCCCGAAGGCCGGAGTAAATAATAACCATTTGTTGGAGAGGACGTGTGGTAAAAGATCTAGAGTTCGGGCACTTTGCACTTTGGTGATTCCATGTCGTTGTGTAGATAGGAAAAAATTGTTGAAGTCCTGGAAGGCATTCTAGCCATTGATCTAGAGGTGGACACGTAGAAGAAAAGGGGTTATCATATCTACTACTTTTCAGTGCCCGACACTTTGTAAGTGTTGTGTGCATGTCGGTGTAGCCAAAGGAATTCGTCGAAGCCCGAAGGAAGTTGATCTGGATTGTCCATCGGTCGAAGCATGGTGGACCGTCGATATGAGGTGTGGTGAAATTAACTTTTCGATGATCTGGGATATTTGTGGAAAGGGAATTATGAAGAAAATGTTGAAGCCCAGAAATATAATTTGAGTCTTTGATCTGTAGAGAGAGGAGATCCGTCTAATCTGCTTTTTCAGTGATCGAAACTTTGTGGAAGTTGTGTGTATTGGATGCATTCGGTAATCGTCGAAGGACAAAGTGCTGAATTATCACCTTTTGGATTGGTACTTGGTCACATCCCTTAGTCATATGTTATTTATATCTGAGAAAAGGGGATGAAGGCCAAATTCATTTTTCAAAAGAAAAAGGGCTAAGAGGAATCATCGAGGCACCGAAATAGCATGCTATTCACTAGTGCATGGTCACAGTATTTGGTCATATGACGAGTTGACCTAATGAGGGGGTTAGGGTCCTGAAATGTTTCAAATAAGAACTGGGGGGATTAGTAAGAGCCCACAGGTTCATTGTTTTTACTTGCACAGGAAAATTACGGACCTGTGAACATTAACAAGGGGCTCAACAGAGTCAAAGAGTTGATCCAGATCCTGATTAGAACGATCCTTGACCAGAAGGTCGAGTGAACCCCAGGTGAGGGAGGGGGTATGCATCACATATAGATATCCTCCCCCCCAACACTTGCTTGTTAACTAGGTACTTCAAATAAAAATGATCTGTAAACATCTTAAAGTGTTGACCCAATAGATAATGTCTGAAATTTTGTAGGGAATATACCATATCCAGACCTTCCCTTTCTGTAGTGTTATAGTTCTGCTCAAAATTTGACAATTGTTTACTAGCAAAAGATATTGGTTGATCAATATCTCCTTCACCTGGTTGTGCCAAAACTGCTCCAAGTGTAATGGATGAAGTTTCCACATACACATGAAATTATTTTGTCCAATCTGGAAAGCTCAAAATTGGTGTTGTCACCATCTTCTCTTTTAGTATGTCCAAACTCTCTTGGCATTCATCATTCCACTGAAACCTGATGTCTTTCTTTAGTAAATTCTCCATGGGTGTAGTAATATTTTCATATCCCTTTATGGATTTCCTTTAGTAACCTGTGTGGACCAATGTTTCTCTCAACTAGTGCACTAACTCTGGTGGTGATAAATTGACAATAACAACAATATTTGCAAGGTCTACTATGAAGCCATGTTTGCATACAATGTATCCAAGTAGTTTACCAAACAGTGTATTGACTATACATTTCTTAATGTTCAAGGAAATATGACATTTCCTACATCTTTCTAACACTAACCTCGGAATTTCTACATGTTCCTTCAATAAACTGAATATTGTCCAATCATCTAGATAAACTTCTAAACTTTTATGTATAAAATCCTTGAATACAACTACTACTACTCTGCAAAATATTGTTGGTGCATTCTTTAGACCAAATGGAATTACTATGTATTGATATGACCCCCACTATGTTTCAAATGTAGTTTTGTACCTATCCTCTAGAGCAATTCTAATCTGATGGTAACCTGAAATCCATCTGTGAAGGAGTACACTTCATGTCCTCCCACATTCTCTAAAAACTCAACTATAAATGGAGTAGGAAAAGGATCATGCAAGTATGCATAATTTAATTTCCTTAGGTCCGCACATATCCTAATCCCTCCAGTATTCTTTTCTTGGACCAACATTGGACTATTACATTATGATTCTTCCACAGGCTCTATGATTCCTGATTCTAGCATTCTATCAATTTTTTCCTTAAATTTCCACTTATAGATGGGGTTTAATTTGTATGGTATCTATCTAACTGGTATTGCATCTGATATGAGGGGTATCTTAATTTCTCCAAGTTATCCTGCTACCCATTTCATCTCTGAAAATGTGGCTAGGAATAAGTCACTATACTCTTGCAGTAATTCAGTTATCTTTTCCATTGTCTCATTGTCCCACTAATATCCAATGTTGTCTACCTCAGGCTTCTCTTCGGTCCCAATATTGACCTTTTTAATATTCATAGATGCAGTGAACTCTTATTATTGTAACTAGGGTCCTTCCAACCCTCTTTCTCCTTCCCCATATACTATATGTATGCCACGTGGGTTTTCCTTTACTTCTTCCTCCTCTGTGACCTGATAATAGTAAACTAATTGTTCAAGTGTTTCTTTTCTGTAATCTTTGTCTATTGTCAATGTATCTACCCCATATTCTTCAAATATCTTCCCTTTGATCCTCTGTAATGCTAGATCCAACCATGGATTCTCACTTTCAAATGAAAAGGTCCTACTAAATTTTTGTTGCATTGCGCCCCAACTCACAGTTTCTCTGCACGGTTCTTACTCCTTGTACCAGTTACTAGGTATCCCTTCTAATGTATGAATAAAGTAATTTGTCCATTCCCCTAGTGGTACTAATCTCTAGTTAGTGACACAATAATTTATATGATGTCTTTGGTTCCCTCTTCCGTTATACTTTGGTAAGGGTCTATTGTTGACTCCTGCCAAATCTTACGTGCATCAGTCGCTTACATTGATACCAGTCATGAATTACCTTCTTATTTGCACCCCACCATTGTGCAGGTGTGTCCCTCAATGATATATCCAACACTACTAATCTCTAACTATACAAAACCTTTGATTCGAACTCTATCAGGAAGTTTTATAAATTGTCCTCTTCATTAAATGTGGTAAATTGTCTTACTTATGTCCCAACCCATATTATTGCATGTGTAACTCTAGTGCACCTTCTAGTAGAGACTTCATGCAATATTTCCTGCCAGTTTTCTACTCTAGTATCTAAATCTGACATGTCAGAATTGATACTCCTCTAACTGAGTACTCCATCTATAGTTGGATTCACATAGTCTTCCTCTCACGCAGTAGTCCTATACAATTGGTTCACATCATCCTCTATAACACTTTCAGGCACATGTTCTACATATCTTTCACATTCTGAGGGATCTCAAGGCGATACTACCCTAAATTTCACAGCTTCAAATATCATCTCTCTAGTCTTTAAATTAATAATGGCCTAATTATCAATGGCCCAATAAAGTCCCAATAGTGTTGGAAATGGTATAGACTCATCCACCATATCCATTACTTCAAAGTCTGTTGTGGTGCACACACCATATAAATCCAATGTTGTATTCTTCAATTTTCCTATGGGAATCACTCTCTGTTGGTTTTCTAGTTTTAATTGGATATTGACTCTCTATGTGTTATATAAATTAGTGACTCTATTGGTTTTCTAGTGACTTTCTATTGGTTTTCTAGTGACTGTCTATGGCCAAGGGTAAACCACAACAGACAGGTATGACTGCAGAAATCAACTCAACTCCAACATGTGCTATATAAACTAATGTGCAATACGAGGAAGAAGCCTACCTCGATCCAATCGTTTGATGTCGTTCCATTGTTGACCACTTTGACCCAAATCTTTACACCTGTAAGAAGTTCTCAACAAACAAGCAATGCAACTATATGGTGACAATATATAAAATGAGTTAGCACATCAGATAGCACAATCCATTAATAAACATTACAAACATGCCCATGGATAATAATCATATATTCACAAGATATCGATAAGACATGAAAGGAGTATTTCTATTAATAATTGATCAACAAAAGTATCAACATTACAGACTTCCATGTTGGCACGGTTTGAAACCAAGAAACCAAGTTCCTTCCAACTGGGTCTCCACCACTTCAATCCTCCACCAAAGGCAAGCTCATAGCAAAGAGGTAATGAGGTCCTATCGACAATCGGGAAATATCTTGGGGGCTGAACACTGTGTTCACACTTGAGGGACAAAGGGATGCAAACTCAATGTGAAGTAATTTCTCCAAAGTAACTTTTCTATCAAATTTGAATGCTTTCTCCTCTTTTTCCATAGCTCGAAATTGTGGTCTTATAGCCTCCAGAATGTAATTGAAGGGTCGAGTCGGAATGTTTCCAGTATATGGAAGGCCAAAGATCAGAGATCTTTTGTCGTGACATGGAAACCCTACCTCATTTTGCATTTTCTAGCACAAATCTCGATATACGTGAGATGTAGTGGAGCATTAAGCATATACACATCTTGCAAAGCAGTTAAGGAGCGTATATGTGGAAAAATATATATTTTTGGCTCTGGATTTATCAAAAAGGGGTTGATAAGTCTACATAGGGAAATGGAAAAAGGCCCTGTGTGCAAGATATCAATGGTGAGGCAAATATTGCTATAACAAATGCCCCCTAATGTGTGACATTAGAGGAGTATCTGTGATGGCCGAAATACATTATAAATAACCCAGAAGTGGAGTGGTAGCAAACCAGATGGATGAACTCAATTTCTCATTACATTATGTACTAACTTTGCATACATGGTTGCCAAGAATACAATGCAGATCCATGTGGAAAATATACCAACAAGTGTTCATGGCCATGAGTAGGCAAGTATAAATGTGGTTACATGTCAATAGTTTTCATAGTCACGAACAAGGCCCAGTGAAACTAGTCTCAAAATCAATCTAAAGATATTTGTATACCATGGAGTATAATCTAATCTCCCATGATCGCTAAAGTCAAATAGGTGTTGGTCTAATGAAATGGAAGCAACAGCTCAGGAAAGATGCGTCCACAAAGTGATGTCTTCAAGTCTTCAATACAATCCACCAATGGTGCAAGTCTACATCATGTGAATAAATGAGTTGAGGTCAAACATGATGAGACATCATTTGATTACCGGTCATTGAGGTATACCGTTAACAAACGTGAGACAACCTACCAATGATGAAAGAAGGTATCAAGGCACTGAGTACATCTCTTACAAATGTGAATAAAGGAGATGGTGTCAAACACTTGAGAGATCCATTGATCAGGAGACATTGATGTATTCCCATCTGTCAATGGCGAGAGATCCTACCACTAATGACTGCAAGCCTCAAGGTACTCAGAAAACTCTAGGTCTCGTATCCAGAATACATGAGCTGAAGTCAATGGAAAGAGACCCACTGAAAGGAGATAATTAAGTCATATCTCATTAGTAAACATGAGGAACAAAGAAGGAGCTTCATGATTTGGTGGAGATAGGACGAAGAACATGTTCATGAACCAATGACTCTTTGTGTCTTTCACGTGTGCCAAATGCAAGCGGTACACAAAAAACACCCTCTGAATAGCAGCCAATGATGAAAACTACTGACAAAGGTGAGGAAACCACCAATAAGGCTAATGGCATCCAAGACACTGCATGAATCCCAAAGTGTGAATAGATGTCTTGTTTCCGAAAACAAGGGAAACCACCTAGTCAACGACCCATGATGAAATGTCGATTGTTGGGTTCAAAGTGACCTACCAACGATGAAAGTAGGACCAAGGTGCATCATAAGACCAAAGTATCATGTGATTCTGAGACAAACTAAGGGTATGGCCGACACGCAAAGTTAAGATTTCTTAGGAGTGGCCGACACAGGTTGATAGACTTCCTTTGAACAAGAGCATGAGACATATGGTGGACTTTGGAAGCATAGACTTAATAATGTGACAACTAGATGTAAGAGGCATCCATAATGTTCTCTATAGTGACTAGAAGATTAACCGGTCAGTAGAGAAAATTATGTAACGAGATTAGCTTCCTAAGGCCATGCTAAACCCAAAATTATGATGACGCAAGGACTCAATAAGTTTGTGCTCTGTTCAAAGGAAACACAACTTCTTCCAATTACAATATAGTACTCCCCTCCTGCCCATCTTTTTTTTTTCCGTAACAATTGAATGCTATGATACAGAGGAGGGAACTAGTGTCACAAGTAGGCAAAACTAGTTCCAGCAGTGGAACGTACCTATGCTCAATGCAAGGAAATGCATGCGGGAGATGGACACTCGGGGTGATGTTCCCTCCAAGGTATAGGGTGTCAAATTGTGAAGGAAATGAACAAGGCTCTGCTTGGTTGAGGATGCAAACTGCTTGGGCCATGGTTTATAACGCAAAGCGAGAACCAGCTAAAGGCTCAATACTACAAGCAAGGGCATGAGATGCAATCGCAATTTAACGCAAAAAATGTTCTTTTTTATATCTTTTAGTCTACTTGGTGTGAAAAAGGGGTAAACTTGTGCCAAATAGACATCCTTTCAATTCCAATTTACGAGTGTGAAAAAGACAAGTTCACTCGGCGATCTTTTCCATTTTTGATAGTGAGTCGAAAAAGAGCTTAACTAAGGCTCATGATATTTCAAATCCAATTTTAACGAGTGTGAAAGGGACAAATCACTTGGCTATCTTTTCAATTTTTAATAATGAGTCGGAAAAGAGCTTAACTAAAACTTGTTTTTTGGGAGTCCGTAGGTAATAAGGCCGCGTGTGCATGAATGAGAAATGAGGCTCATTGTAAAGTCATGTATTGAATTCTAATGGACTCCTGGTCCTAAGGAAAAATCTCAGAATGGACACCAAATGACAAAGAGGTTCTAACTAGGGTACCCATGTTTGGTAAGTCTCTACCATTTATTAACGATGCTCTGAAAGTAGATGGAGGTTAATGCGTCGCAATAAATGGGTTCGTACCTAAGGTGTAAAAAGTGGTAATTGAAAGATAATGAGAAACTGCATGATGTAGTGAATACCTATCCTATATGCTAGGTTATGAATATACCTTCCTGAGGAGACGAACGACCAACCATGACTTTGAAATATGTAAGAAAATTGAGTTGAAACTACAAAAATCAGCTTAAAACCAATTTTGAATTAGTCCATTAGACAAAATAATAGCATAAAACTATATCAAATGGGTAAAAATGTTTTATAAATAGTAATAAAATCAAAATTTACTATGTCATTTTCATTTTCACCCAAAATAGTGCAATTTGGACTAACATACCTCCAAAATTCAAACAGCGATTGCAGGGGTAATAGGTAACGGAATCGCACACCGTCTAGACCAGGTAACTCTTCATCCCATCCTCTTCAAATTCAATGGTTTACAATTTTGAATTAGGCTCCATTTTTTTAGTTTTTAAGGGCTCAAATTGAGTTTTTCAGTATATGTGGGTTTCTACTAATATGTCATGTATATGAATAGATATACGCCCTTGTGTGTACTACAGGGAGCATATATCAGGCCCTACTCGCGACTGTCCTTGGATAACCCGCATATACTTGCACAAAATGGAAAAAAACAAGCTTCTAACTCAAAAATTTATTTGGTTTTTGCAGGATGGTGTTGGAGTGGAGGGAGAGAGAGCATGAGGAGGTTGATGCAACAATGGATCAGGATCCAGTGGTTCAAGCGGAATTAAAAAGATGTGGTCTATACAAGTTTTTGGATCTCAAAGGAATGAGGGCCCAAGTGAGGTTATTGGAAATGTTGGTGGGCTATTGGGATATAGATAGCGAGAGCTTTATCCTTGATGGAAAACCATTAAGGATTGAAGTAGAGGACATCTACTTCTTGACAAGACTTTCACACCGAGGAAAGGTCATGGACCTTAAGTCATGCGGTATCGGGAGTGGGATGAAGGTCGAAGAATACATCAAGGCCCACTGTGTTGCAAGGACTCCCATGGTGGGAAGTCAAATCCCTATCTGGGCTATAGGTAACCTTAGCCTGAATACTATTGTGCTCATGCTTACCAGGATCATAGGGTCATCCTCGCTGCATCAAGCATTGAGAACACTTATGTTTTACGCACTGGAGCGTGCGAGACCTACCATGTACGATTGGTGTACCTCACTACTGACCAATATGAAAGGTCAGCTAACAGAGTGAAAGCAGGGGGCAAAGCGAAACTTCGGGTTTGCCTCTATCCTTTGTAGCTTATTTTTTGAGCAAATCCCAAGCCTGGGACCTAGAGTGGAGATCATTCCTAGAGGGCCATGTGATCTAGCTATGGCATGATGGATTGAGTTCATGAAATGGTAGAGGGGAGGTAGGGTGGCGACACCCTACAACGATGATTTTTTCTTCTAGTGGAGGAGACGAATCATAGCTCTAGATGACTATCCTTATGCGGGAATTGATTTCAAAGGTGATCCTAATATGCCTCTTCCACCAAGAGATACCTACGATGCCATAGGTAAAAAATATTTTTTATATATTCCATTTTTTGTATTTTTGTATCTAAAAGAACAAAAATATTTTTTGGATGGTGTTTTTAAATATTAACTCGATACTTGTGTGGTTGAAAACGTGGGTCTGAAATGGCCAGAGGGATTCCTATGACATAGGTGGAGGCACTGAGGAGATGAGGCTATGGGAGGAGAGGTGAAGAGAGTCCTTTAGAACATGCAGGGCAACCTGTCACATTTGACATAGAGGATTCCTGTGGTTCAGGTGGAGGATCTACCTGAAGCCATGCAGAGGCAGGTTGTCGGTGTACCTAGAGCATGTGTATGACTCTTCCAGCGTCTTGCCAACACTGTGGTTTCCTATCACGAGACTCATATGGTGCCACATGCGTAGATGTCATGGGACATGTATATCGGCTGTATATGTATTTTTTAGGGTTTTAGCCCCAATTTTGTAATATAAAACACCATATTTTTTGTATATAAAGAGGGATCTTTGGCTGTACTTATATCATACAATATGTACATTGATTTAATGTTTTTCTTTTCTTTATTAACGTGACAAATGCCAATCCAAAACATAATTAGCGTAGGCATCAGATACATGATTAGAATTTCTAGGAATGTGAAAGTATGCAATAAAATCAAAATTGTTGTTCTAAAAGACGTACCTATAGGAAACGATGGAGTAACGTAGGATCACACACACGATAACAACCATTCAACTGACATACGACTAACTGAGAATCTAGGTGCACCTCTATAGAGAGAATACCATGTGAGATAGAATCGTGTAATAATTCTATGACGACGCTGTATTCAGCCACATTATTTGTGGATGGCCCTAGGAATATGCCACCTGAAGACACCAGCAGACCCTCGGGTGAGTAAATCACCCAAGCAACAGAAGCTAAGTTCTGTGTATGACGACTGGCTCCGTCTGTGAATCCTACGCAGATAAAAGACTCCATTGACATCTGCCAACAAAAGGGAAAACTCGATAAGCAAGCCAAAGGAAAAAAAGGGAAAAAAGGTGTATATGTACTAAATTTACATTAGTATACAAAGGGTTTTTCCAAAGCCCAGGGCTCAAGCGTAATACCTTTTTAAGTAGAGCCCATTTTTGGGCTCATCCAATTTATTCCCTTCATAATACTCCAACTCGTAGGCTCCTTTTTCTAGAACACATCGCACGATATAAGGACCGTGCCACATGGGTTTAAACTTGGTTGACCCTAGTGGTTCTTTGGCTTGGTCATACAAGAAGACCAAGTCACCCTCAGCATACAACCGAGGACAGATAGACTTATTGTACTGAACCTTGACATGTTTCTTGTTTGCCTTGATAGGCATAAAGGCATCTCGACACTACTCTTCAAGTCTCTCTAGGTGTACAAGGCGTCACTCTAAATCCGAAGTGTTAGGTAGGAGCTCAACTGCCAATTTGAGAGAAGGGATTTCGCATTCAACAGGAAGCATCGACTCCACACTGTGTACTAACTGAAAAGGAGAAAACCCGGTGGCAGTCTTAACCAGGGTTCAGTATGCCCAAAGTGCGGGATATAACATGATGTGCCAGTTGGAATTGCTCCAAATGACAGTTTTTTGCAAGATGTTCTTGAGAGACTTATTGACGGCCTCTACTTGCCCATTTGTCTGGGGGTAATAAGGAGACAAGTGATCATGTTTAAACTCCAGTTTAGATTCTAGTTCTATCATCATTTCATTTTGAAAATGACTGCCATGATCAATGACAATCTCACTCGAGATGTCGAACCAGGCGATAATTTGGTTGAATACGAAAAAAGATGCAGTCTTCCCATCGGATTTCATGGTAGGCATGGCTTTGGCCCACTTGGTGAAGTAGTCGATAGCCAGGATAATGTGTTGATGCCCCCCAACCAAAGTTGGGTTGCAATCAACAAAATATACTCCCCACTTGGTGAAGGGACTGACGATAATGACTGGGTAAAGAGGGGCTAGGTGCGAGCGCATTTTTCAAGTGAACACCTGGCAGGGGTGACACTTATTAACCACTTCAATACAATCTTTAAAGATGGTGGGCCATAAGTAACCGGCTCACAATATTTTTTGGGTTGTCGCAAGCTAGGATAGATGACCACCACAAGCCCCTTTGTGGAAATCATTAAGGACTAACTCGGCTTCCTCATGAGTTAAGCAATGATGTAAGATACTATCTATTCCTTGACGATACAATGTGTCACCGACTATTGTATAATTTTTGGCTTGGTATCTAACATGCCATCAATCATCTTGCGAGATATGCTGAGTGAACTTCAAGGTTTGAATATATAAAACAATATCTCCATACCAGGGGTCGGATGATGAGACGAGGAAAATGTGTTCATCTACGAACGAATTGACATGAATAACATCTTCGTCTAATCGTGGGAAATCAGATAATATCTCTGCAAAAACTAGTGATTTTTTGGACTTGGCCGAAGCAAAGTCGAGATCAAATTCTTGTAAGGTGACAATCCATTTATTATATTTTCTACCTATGATACATCTAGTGAGGACGTATTGAAATGGATTAACATTGGCAACCATAGTAGTTTTTCAAAGCAATATATAGTGTCGTAAACATTGGACTGTGTGGATGGCAGCCAAAGCTAGCTTTTCAACGTGTGAGTAATTACGTTCAGGACTAACTAAATTTTGACTGAGATAGTATATGACGTGCTCACGGAGCTCATCATCCTCCTGAACTAGAACCATACCAATTCTCTTCAGATGCGATGATATACAACAAGTAATTTCTATTGTAATCAGGAGATTTTAGAAGAGGGGTCAATACCAAGGATTTCTTTAAAGCATCAAAAGACTATTGGGCTCGCTCATCCCAAATAAACGGGGTGTCTTTCTTCAATAGGCGCATGAAACCCTTAGTGATATTAGCATAATTCACAATAAACCAACACAAAAAGTTAGCTTTCCGTTGTAAACCTTGAAGTTGTTTAATCGTACGCGGGGGAGGAAACTGAAGAATTGCCTCAAGCTTAAGTGGATCTACCATGATCCCTTTCTCGAAGACTGAGAATCCTAAGAGACGACCAGATATAACGCAAAAGATGCATTTATGAGGATTGAGTCAGATTCTATAATAGCGACATCTTTCAAAAACCAGTCGAAGGTGCATAGCATGATCCACTCTCTTGCAAGAGTGAGCAGCAAGATCATCAAGGTAATATTCGAGTATGTGTTTGAGATCATGAAAAGAGAAAGTAATGGCTCGTTGGAAGGTTTCTCCGGCGTTTTTCAGGACTAAAGGCATTTTATGGTATGCAAATGTGCCCCAAGGACATATGAATGCCATCTTATGTTGGTCTTTAGGTTTGATCTGGATTTGGTTATAGACTGAAAATTCGTCCATAAAAGAAAATATTTCACTTCCTACACATTCATTGAGAATTTGATCAATGAAATGTGTGGGGAAGTTATCTTTAGGACAGGCCTTGTTAAGGTCGCGAAATTCCATACACACGTGGATGGTTCCTTTCTTTTTATTCACGAGAATGGGGTTGGATACCCATTTGGTCAAGGGAACCAGGTAGATAAAGTCGACATTAAGTAGCTTCTCTACCTCTGCCTTAATAGTGGGGGCCTTCCTAGGATTAACAGCTCTAAGACGTTGTCGAAGGGGTTTAGCATCCGAGTAAGTCCTAATCTCATGTTCAAAAATACGGGGTTCAATCCCTAGCATCTCTTCATATGACCAAGTGAATACATCTTGAAATTATTTGAAGAGGTTGGTGTAGATCAGAATCTCTTCCGGCAAAAATTCTGCACCTATATTTACATTTTTGATCTTGCCAGGGGTACGAGAGTTATCGATCTGGACGGTAGGAGAAATACTCGCCATATTCCCTTTGGCATAAATTCCATGTGTGTCAATTGGAACTACGACGTGACCGACTATCTCACTCAGGGTAGATCTAAAATCATCTCGCTCAATTATTTCAAGACTTGGGAGAAAATAAGATCGATGATGCATATCGTCCCAAGGTCTCTCAAAAACATTCATGGATTCAAGTATGGCTTCGTCCGAAGGCAAAGTCTCATCCAATAAATCATGTGAACAAGATAGCAAAGTGGCCCACACAAGCCTAAGAAATGGATCCTCCTCGACCGTCTGCTAGGGAAAAGAATCGGGATCGGCAAAAGAGTCAAGGATAGATTGATATGCATTCTCTGCTACTGATAATGGCATAGCCATGCTAGCATGCGACTGACCTTCAATCGATGAAGTCATAGAAGGTAGGGTCAAAAGTCACTATAATAAGAAGTGATGAAAGGGATGGACTTCTTTACTAAAGCGGGCATACTAGACATGGTGTAAATGTGGTGAGTCGGTGCCAATAAGTCGAAAGTACCCATGAGGGAAGAATACATTCTGACACCGATATTCTTAGTTGTCAGCTGAGAATTGTCTACCACAGGGATTGATGATCCAACATATGCATTCGGGCTAGAGTATGCAAAGGATAACTTGTCGATCGTCACAATCTCCCCTTGATGAGGAAAACAAAGTGTGTAGAAAATGGACGATATGACGACGGCTATAGCATAATTCCAATTGTGACCTAGTAACAGGTTATAATCGAGAGGTGCATCAACTACCTCTACTTCCACCTCTACCGTCTTCCCACCTAACTGGACCAGAAAGATGGGGAGAATATCGTGAGGGTGGAAGGAATGACCGTCGAATGTGGTCAACATGGTCGATGGATTTGAAAGGGTTGGAGATCCGATAGCTTTCCAATAGACTAAGAACATCACGCAAGTGGCAGCTCCTTCATCAATGACCATTCCTTTGATGGTATATTTAGAATACTCCACATGGATTTGGAAAGCCACATGGTAGGGTAAGCAAGGCTTCACGTCCATGAAATCAAACTTGATGATCTTCGAGCCACTAGGTTCTAGACCTCCTAAGGCAGAGAGTAAGGCATTCCTTTGTGATGGATAGGTCTAGAGTACCTCCAAAGCAGACATTGCGCAAGGTGTTTGGCCCATATCCTCAACAATAGAGTAGTTATGGGCGGCTCTAGCATTAGGGTTATGGGTAGAGTGCTTGAATACTCCTTTCGAAATATGAGGTGGTGGCTCTGGTTTCTCGATATGTAAATTCATTTCTGGGGGTAGAGGAGGAGCTTCTAGGCTGGTACTAGCTTTTGAAGAGCCGTAATCTCTAGAGCAAGTGGCTATATCAATTTTTGCGTCGACCATATTGATACAAACACGGTCACCATATTGCAGTGGTGGGTTTTGACTCCCACTTGGCACATTTCCAAAGTTTGAAGAACTTGAGGCTAAGTGTTGGTTGTGAGGAAAAGGATTCGTTAGAATAGCAGGCGTAAGATTTAAAAGCCGCACAGGCTCCACAAGTTTGGGGCATAAGTGTGTAAGGTGATCATCATTACAAAGTTTACAAGGAAACTTAACCTTACACTTTTCTTTCTTGCCCTTTCCAGCATTATTGTTTTGTTTTCCATTATTATCCTTGTCCTTGGGTTTATTCTTCCCACCTCTACGATCATTTTGACCTTTCCTTTTATTCCCATCTGGTTTCTGGTCACCATTTGGGTTTTTCGACGATTGCATGGAATGTACATTCGCCAATTGGGTGGGTTTGGAGGATCCAGATGAAGATGGTCCTCTCGTAGACTTTGTTGCCAAGTCTACAGACTTTACATTGGTGGACTCCACAATGCCATCGGCATGGGGCCCAGGACTCTATCTAGGATCATGAGCCTACCACGATGCATTGTGAAGAAGGTGGTATAACATCCCAGACTGAGAATAGATCAAATAAAATTAATGGGCTCTAAAAATGGCCTCTTCCTCGCTGAAGACCCCAGAAGTAGCAACGTCCTTTGAAATAGAAGCGTGAAAAGACTTTAAAAACCATTCTAAAAGAAAGGTCGGGGGTATGGGAGTCTTAACTAACCATATTTTCATACGCCATTCCTGGATATGGTTTAAAATATGAGTGTCAGAACCCTGGCGTAAAGTTGAAAAAAGTTCAAGGCCAACATCGTAATGAATGGGTGGTTGAAAATGGTGAAGAAAGGCTAGCACTAACTGTTGAAAAGACCCATATGTCCCCCTAGGTAGCTCAATATACCATTGTGATGCAATCCTGATAAGAGTGTGCTGAAACAATTGTAATCTAATAGAATCGTGATTCAAAGAATTCGATGAGCACCAGAGGTGAAAAGTAGTGACGTGATCAATAGGGTCCTCACCATTCTTACCCTCAAACTTTGGAATGTCTGACGAAAGCTTGGTGGGGACAGGGGGCCATGTGGGATCATGACTCATAGGTTCATTCATTAGTTTAGACAAATCTGGCAGATTAAGCGTGGCCAGAATGGGAATACGGGGTTGTGACACCTAGCCCCATCCTCCCGCAAAGGACTGAGTATTAGGAGTTGTGTTCCATCCAGGATTCTAGTAAGGACCAGAACCTTGTCTGGAATTAAAATACCCTCCTCTGGGTGGATTCGTGAAAGATCGATTGGGCATCATTCCAGCAGGAATGTTTTGATAAGGGTTATGAAAATTTCCCCCAGTTGGATTAGCACCAAACTGAGGGTTGTTAAAAATGCCCCCAACTCGATTAGATCTAGGTTAGGGGGTGCCCAAGAAATAATACTAACCTCCTTTGGGTGGGAATATGGAGGATTGAAGTGGATTCATTATGCCAAAAGTATTGGTCAAATTCGGCACCAAGGGGATAGGGATATAGGGTGGAACTTGTCCGCCGGCTTGGTTGTTCCATCCATTCGTACAAGGATTAGACCCGGGGTTAAGGAAGGGAACACTTCCCACATTAGGATTCGCTTGGGGAACATGAGAGCTACCAAATGGAAAAGGAGTGTAAGGAGGTGTAGTGCCCCGAGGTCCAAGGCTAGCGTTATGGCTAGTAGCTCAGATTGCAGTTGAAAACTGCGAAGTGAAACTTGGCATACCATAAGAAAATGGACTAGTAGCCATGGGGATGGTCTGAACATTGTAACTTGGCGAGTGGCCAAAACCCCCAAAAGGGTTAGAGGCAATATATGAAGCATTGACTATAGGTCAAGCCATAGTACCAGTGTAGGCCTCTATCACTGCAACTGTAGTGGTTGTAGCAGTCAAAGGAGTGCAATTAACTATAGTGGGATTGAGAGTTGATGAACTCCTAGTGTTCTGAAGACTAGACTCAGTACTCATCCTTGTGGGATCACAAGTCTGAAAAGTGGATGTGTGTGTACCACTCTCGATAACTCTACGCCTTTTAGAAGGAAATAGATCGAAAACCGGTGGTAACTATAGCAACCGATGGGAACTACGAGGAATTTGGTCTAAATCCACAACGACTTATTATCTCAACAAATAAAAATATATCCTAAGGCCAACTAGTAATCAAAGAGCATACCAAAAAGTCAAACGACCAATATGCATGCAAATAGGATAAAGTGGTTGAGTGGCCTCCCTCGCTAAAGAAGGTATGCCTTGTCCAGGAGGGACATGAGACTCCCTGCTAAAGTTTGTAGGTAACAAAATCAGTTATAAGGGCCCTTTTAGGCTTAACAACCAGTCGGTCAGATCCCCCCGGAGAGGTAATCTTCCATAAAGGTTGTGTGTTATCTGACCCCTATCTGACCCATGATACAAGAAGAATAACCCCTGCAAGTAACCTGTTGTGCTACTTATATGTCTAATATAACGCACTCATTAATTATCAATCCGAGATTCTTAATCAATAGAGTTACAAGACACCAGTAAGAAAGGTGATTCCTAATGTCACGAGTATAGAATCAAACTAGATTATGTATGCTGGAAACAAATCAAGATAGCCAACTACAGTGCACTTTGGTTGTCTTTCAAAGAGAGGATACCTATTCCATTATGGCACATGCAAGTATGAGATGGAATTGGTTTGATAGATCAACTCTGATGTCTGACCCAGAAACTAATTATGCAATCCACACTTTCTGAAAGGAAATCACACATCAATCAGCATAGCATAGGTAGTTCAACAGTCAATATGTTGGTTCTTCTGTGGTTCACAATGAAATTCACTAGTTCTTCTCCAAGTAGTTTTGACTATTGCTGCCAACAGCTATGATCACTCAAGGAAACCAAACTCATGAGAACAGAAACAGAGCATATGTAAAAAAAGAGAAATTAAATATCTAAGCAATTATAGAATGGAAATCTTAATCTAAGCTACACTGCTATCATCTAATAGAGTTAAAGATTTAGCTAATTCAATGTTTATACTATTGAAAACAAACACTAATGCTAATCTACGAAGAGGCTGACCTTTGTTGGGTGGTGGGCCCTTGCCGCTTCAACAGGGAGCTGCTGAAGTCTACAGGAAGCTTGCTTTTAACACACACATTACTCTCACTCACACTTCAAAATATAAAATCAAAACTCTCTTTTAACCACTCAACTCATTCTTAATCATAGACAATCAGAATATGGAGATAAAATAACATTCCATTAATCTTCACTCAGAAATGTTTTGTACTATCATATGCTACTTACATATTGATAATATGCTAACTCTCCTTCTCTTCTACCATCCTTGCCACGACTATTTAATAGTCTGCATCGTGAAACACAAGGAGGTGAAGTGATTTGCAAATCAATCAGTTGTTTAAGTTTTATCATTTGGTTACATCCTCAGCTTCATCCTCATGACACAAAGTGCATGAGGATGAGGAAATTAACAAAATGTCCCTAACATAGCCTTGCTAAATGAATAGACATCCACCAATTGGATTAGGCGAGATCTGACACTTAACTTAGTGAATTAGACTCTTTCATATTAGTACCGGATCGTAATAGGTAGATGGTACCGAATCACGACAAGGCGCAAAAGGTGGTACCGGATCATGACAGAGCGTGCCCGTTGGTACCAGATCATAACAGAGTGTGGTCATTGGTACTGGATCACAACAGAGCATGTTCGTTGGTACCGGATCACCACAGGTAAGATTTAGTACTAGATGCGTTTAGAACCGGATCAAATAGCAACAATCTTGGTACATAGGTATCGGATCACGACAGGGCTGGTACAGGAACGCTAGTCATCTAGGGGTCAAAGATTCACATATGAAAAATCGAGCATTAGTACATGAAATATTTAATTCCTTAGCTCAATAAACCACAAAATACATGAATTAACCATACTTTACCTTATGACCTTATTACTGGCAATTGGTGGCGTTCTTGTCATTCACTCAAGCTTTAGGTAGGTCCAAAAAGGTATAGGTGAAGAGTAAAATAGGGTAATGAGAATGCCAATTTCAAGTCTCAACATTCCCCCATGCCAAAATCATTTCATGTCCTCATGCAACAGAAAACAAAACCCAAAATTTTCAAAACTTGAGACTGTGTTCTTTACTTGGGTGGATCAATGATATTGATGGCTAAAGCCTCTTCTCTTAGCTCCCTTTTGATGACCCTAACGTATTGTAGGAGTCGTAATACCTTCTTGAGCTTGTTAGAGGTCTCTTCATGGTCGTCTTGAATTTGTTGGTTGGTTGCTTTCAACTACTCATTTTCCTTTTTGATATATTTATCTAAGAGTTGATATTCCTTTACTTCTTGTTGGAGTTCCTAATTTTGTTTTTGTAATTCCACAATCCTTTTCTTCAATTGTTCTTTTGTCAAGTTCTTTGTTGATTCTACCATTTTTGGCTGGGTGCACTCCCTTTCCTTGACTTCCTCCCTCATCCCACATAGAGTAATAGTGGCTTGCTCTTCGGTCAAACTAGGGATGCCATATTGAATTGGTAGATCCTCAGAAGGGGAGGTAAGGTTGATTGGATCTTCCTATGTATGAGGGCTAACTATTGTTTTTACCTTCTTTACCATGCTCCTTGTAGTTCTTTTACAAGGAGGTACCGGATCAGGGATGCTCACAGGATTCCTTTTCTTCCTCTCTAATTGTGAAATGGTGACAGGGGGTTGTGCCACAGACTGTTTACTCTTAGTTTCTGAGCTATGCTTCCTTTTCTTCATCATTTTCTGATGGTCCTCTTTCTCAACTACCACTGTTGAAGTTTCCTATACTAGTTTGTTTTTGCCTTTTGATTCGGAGCTTTTAGAAATCTTGTTGACTATGGAAGAGGACCCTACCTTTTCATGTTGGCTCACTGCCCTAGATGATGGTGGAGCTGTCTTACCCTTCTT
>JZKD02S1965991.1:438143-457583 GCA_000966675.3 Picea glauca
TGATTTGGTCATTAGTGTAGATATGATGTGTGCATGTGTCAGGGTGAATGCCTTTCATGTCTGCATAATCCCATGCAAAGGCATCAAATTGTCTTTGGAGCATTTCAATTACTTTTATCTTTTGTTCTGGTTCCAAACTAGAGTTGATATACAAAGGTTTTCCTGGGATAATCTCAACAAGCTCAGTAGTTTCTTCCTTATCTGAGGAGACTCGAGATAAAGTGTATAATTGAGTGATATCAGGGTGCCAAGTTTGTTGAAATTCGGATCTAAAAATATGTGACAATTCTTCAAAATACCTTGGGTATTCAATGCAATTTGTGTCAACCAAAAATAAGCTTAAGACTTTTTCATCTAATTGTTCTTGTATTCCTCTTACTTGTTCAAGTGTTAACAGTGGTTTGATGCAATCTTCCTCTCCATAAGGGTTTTCTAACCAAATAGGTATTTCCTGTGTCGGTTGGGCAGGAGGGAAGAGAACAATTTTTTGGCTATGTGTGCCATTGGATATAGTCATCTCACCAAACCGACAACTGATAAAGGCATCTGTTGTGGCCAGCCAAGGGTGGCCAAGAACCACAGGGTGTCTTGGTTTGGAGGATGATTTAGAATAGATGGCTAAAAAGTCTACTGGATATTCCCAAGAAGCGAGGGTGATTGTGACTTCATCTAGACTTCCTGTAGGGCTAATGACTGACTTATCTGCCAACTCGATCATGGTTTGGGTTGGTCTTAGCTAATTGATTTGGAGTTTCTGCATAGTTTCAAAAGGCATTACATTAATAGTTGCACCCAAATCAATTAGTGTGTTTGGTAGATAAATGCCATTAATTTCAATAGTGACAACTGGGTTTCCAGGATCATTATATTTGTATGGCATTTTAGAAATGAATTCAGATAATTGTCCCACTACCTGAACAAGAGGAGGTTCCTTCTTCGTTCTTCTTGGTTTCTTAATGCAAATATCCCTTATAATTTTGGTGTAAATAAGGATGTCCTTAACAGCTTGTAGCAGAGGTATTTTTATGCACACATTTCATAATTCATCTTTTATATCTTTGTGCACGGGTGGGTCAGGTTTCTTCACTAACAGTCTTTCGGGGTAAGGTGGAAGATTAATTTGTTGGGGTACTCATACAGATTGAGAAGTGATTGGGATAGGAGGAGAGGCCTCTTCTTCTTCAGGGGTGGTTTGAGTGTTTTCTTCCTCAGAATGATTATCATTTTCTTCTTGAATTATTACGACGGGATCTGATTGGTTTACTACTTTCCCTGATCGTAGTTGAATTTCATAGGTGGGAAAGGTTTGAACTTGTGTATTCTAAACAGGGTGGGTGGGTTGATTATTGGGGTTAGGGATTGGCTGGGCATGGATTGTTGTTGGTCTCGGAGGATTATGAGCAACTTGGTTTTGTGGTTGTTGATTGGGATTTATAGATACTTGTTGTTGTTGATTAGGATTCAAGGGGGTTGAAAATTGTTGTTGTATAGGAGGTGGGAGTAAAGCTTGCATCTGTGGTGGGTTGAATCCAAGTAATAATTGGGAAATGTTTGTAGGGTACTGTGGATATGTAGGGTAAGAGGGATTTCCATACATAGGTCCCCTCCAACCTTATTTCCAAGGCTGGGTTTACTGAGGTGTCCATTGTGGATAAGTCATTGGGGAAGGACCCCATTGTTGTTGTTGATATTGTGTATTGGGATCATAAAATGTATCAGGATTTTGGGCTCTCCAAGGTCTTCTAGAAGGGTATGGTTGTTCTTGTGAGACTCCTCCTCCCCTATACATGGCTTGTATTTCAAGAAAGGTTGGACAACCAGATGTGGGGTGTTCTAGTGTACACAGACCGCAAATTTCTATGACATTTAATGGGCATTATTTCTCGGTGTTGTGCTTCTTTTGGCATCTATGACAAAATATTGCTAAAGTATCTTCTTCTTATTTCTTTTTCAGTTTCATAGTATCTAATTGGTTACTTATTGTGCTCAACATGTCTTCTTTAAAGTTCTCCAACAAGTTTCCTAACTCAGTTCTGGTGACTGTCCCTGAACTTTGTTTTGTATTTCTGCTAAAAGGATCTCTTAGTCCTTTTCATGTTTTAGCTTGTCCTCTCGAGTATGTCCTATAGTAATCTGCAATTTATGAAAAAGGTTTTTGGTGTACATCTCTTGAACTCAACAAGTTTAAAACTTCTATGCAATCATCCCTAAGACCTTTCAAGAATATAGTTCTTACTATAGCTGGGTCTGAGGTGAATAGTTTTGACTTTTGATAGTTGTATAAGAACCTTTCTAAGTAGTCTTCAGGACTTTCATCTTCTGTTTGATGCATTTTAAAAATGTCATTTTTAACATTATCCTTACAATAGTCTTGGTATTTTCGTAAAAATGTGTCTTTCATTTGATCCCAAGAAAGGATTGTATTTTCTCCTAAGTTTGTGAACCATCTTAAGGCTAAATCTTTCATTGTAGCAGGAAAAAGATTAACTTTTTGGGCATCGTCTGAGTAGTTATAGCTTCTACATAATATTTCAAACTCAAATAAAATTAAATCTGGATCTTCAGTTGACATACCTCTGAAAGTGGGTAACAATGATAGTGGGATATTCTTCATGCTGACGTTTTTGGAAATATCCAAGATTGGAAACCCAAAGGTCTTAGTCTCTGTAGATGCATTTCCTTCTTCTTCTGCCATTCTACTGATAGATGGTTCAGAAACTGGATTTTCTGTGTCTCCCAAATGTTCAGCAGACTCACGTTCTGCCTGTCCCAATACTGATTCTTTCGTTTTAGGTTCTCCTTCTAGAGCCTCGCTGGCTCCCCTTGAATTTTCTGTTGGTGGAATTTTTCCTGCACCAGTGTCAGTTGGATTAGTGGGGGGGGGTTGTTTTTTAATCTTTGGAGCTTACAAATCTACCCTTGTTATCTCTATATATATGCATAAAATGGAAATTTGATTCTTTAGCTGAATTGAAATCCTAATTCTATCTAGAAGGTAAGAAGGCAACCTGGCTTCGGAGAACCCCACTCTACTGGTCGTGTGGCTCTTCACTCATGTCTTAAACATTTTATCCTCCTCCCTCAAGTAGCCTTTTAAAACATTAAAATTTATGCAAACAATCTAAGCTAAAAATTACTTCCTACCGTTTGCAACTCCCCGGCAATGGCGCCAAAATGTTGTGCTACTTATATGTCTAATATAATGCACTCATTAATTATCAATCCAGGATTCATAATCAACAGAGTTACAAGACACCAGTAAGAAAGGTAATTCCTAATGTCACGATTATAGAGTCAAACTGGATTATGTATGTTGGAAACAAATCAAGATAGAAAACTACAGTGCACTTTGGTTGTCTTTCACAGAGAGGCTATCTATTCCATTATGGCACATGCAAGTATGAGATGAAATCGGTTTGATAGATCAACTCTGATGTCTGACCCAGAAACTAATTATGCAATCCACACTTTCTGAAAGGAACTCACACATCAATCAACATAGCATAGGTAGTTCAACAATCAATATGTTGGTTCTACTGTGGTTCGCAATGAACTTCACTAGTTCTTCTCCAAATAGTTTTGACTATTGTTGCCAATAGCTATGATCACTCAAGGAAACCAAACTCATGAGAATAGAAACAGAGCATATGTAAAAACAAAGCAATTAAAGATCTAAGCAATTATAGAATGGAAATCTTAATCTAAGCTACACTACTATCATCTAACAGAGTTAAAGCTTTAGCTAATTCAATGTTTATACTATTGAAAACAAACACTAATGTTAATCTATGAAGAGGCTAACCTTTGTTGAGCGGTGGGCCCTTGCCGCTTCAATAGGTTAGCTGYTGAAGTCTACACGAAGCTTGCTTTTAACACACACATTACTCTCACTCATCACTCACACTTCAAAACATAAAATCAAAACTCTCTTTTAACCACTCAACTCATTCTTAATCATAGATAATCAGAATATGGAGATAAAATAACATTCCATTAATCTTCACTCAGAAATGTTCTGTACTATCATATGCTGCTTACATATTGATAATATGCTAACTCTCCTTCTCTTCTACCATCCTTGCCATGGCTATTTAATAGTCTGCATCATGAAACACAAGGAGGAGAAGTGATTTGCAAATCAATCAATTGTTTAAGTTTTATCATTTGGTTACATCCTCAGCTTCATCCTCATGACACGAAGTGCATGAGGATGAGGCAATTAACAAACTGTCCTTAACATAGCCTTGCTAAACGAATAGACATCCACCAATTGGCTTAGGCGAGATCTGGCACTTAACTTAGTGCATTAGACTCTTTCATATCAGTACCGGATTATAATAGGCAGATGGTACCGGATTACGACAGGGCGCAAAAGGTGGTACCGGATCATGACAGAGTGTGCCCATTGGTACCGGATCATAACAGAGTGTGTTTGTTGGTACCGGATCACAAAAAATCATGTTCGTTGGTACTGGATCACCACAGGTAAGATTTAGTACTGGACACGTTTAGTACCACATCAGATAGCAGCAATCTTGGTGCATAGGTACCGGATCACGATAGAGCTGGTACAAGAACGCTAGTCATCTAGGGGTCAAAGATTCACATATGAAAAATCGAGCATTAGTACATGAAATATTTAATTCGTTAACTCAATAAACCACAGAATACATGAATTAACCATACTTTACCTTATGACCTTATTACTGGCAATTGGTGGTGTTCTTGTCATTCACTCAAGCTTTAGGTAGGTCCAAAAAGGTATAGGTGAAGAGTAAAATAGGGTAATGAGAATGTCAATTTCAAGTCACAAAATCCTCACAAAGTTTACTCACAAAATCCTATTCCAAAGCACTAAATCCTAGGCTAGTTTGTGCACCCTAAACAATAAAATCGTTACTAATCAATTTTGGTTTAAAGCGTAAATTTTATTGGCCGTGATTACTCAAAAAGGTATGGAAATGAAACTCATGGTGTTATAACTCTGCATGAAAAATAAAAATAGATACAATGCAAAGCCTAACTTTAACTTTTCAGTGAATGATGTGCTAAATAAAAACAGTGCAATATTCAATTTTAACTCTGCAACTCAGAAGTAAAATGCAATCTTTCGCTAAATGTGCTAAGCTAATGATAAAGGTTCCAAGACAAAAATACCAGCCAATGCAAAATACCTATTTTTTTTTGTATTTTCAATATATTAAAAAGAAAATGCATGGAATGATAAGCGGCTTGATATATACTTCTACTATGTATAAAAACAATCACTTGAGTAGAATACCAAGCAGCTAAGCAGACATCCCACCTACCAAGGACAAATCAAAAATGGAAAACAAAGAGAAAGACACCACCCAAAAATTCAACTCCAAACAAGTTTTCTGTCATCCCAGATAATCTCAACAGGCACCACATAGACCTAAGAAGGCTCAGTGATCCTCAAAACCTACCCAACGGTCACTAAACCAACCAAGCAAGCGCGAGGAAGTGGTATACATGAATTTTCAAGATAAAAGGGAGTATATACGCCTCTTGCAGTGGGATAGAAAGCGTGTATACGTAGCTATCAGGGAAAAAAGGGAGCGTATATGTGGAAAAATATATATTTTTGGCTCTGGATTTATCAAAAAGGGGTTGATAAGTCTGCATAGGGAAATGGAAAAATGCCCTCTATGCAAGATATCAATGGTGAGGCAAATCTTGCTATAACACTAGTGTAGCTTCTCCCATTGCTTCCCAATTCTTCTTTGGAAAATTGTTGGCATCTTATCCTAAGTCTAGGATAACATTTCACATGTTAAAGTCTCTTATATTTGCATTCAATCTGAAGTCTCTGCTAGTTATTTTCTTTTTATGTACTTGATTAATATTCTTTGGTTATGTTCTTATCCCTTCTTCTATTATGTATTTCTCAAGCATATTTTAAAACAAATCCATGGCATTATTATCATTAAGTAATTTAAAGCAACATTCCAAGAAATTCTTTAAGTTACTTACTTTCTATGTTTGCTCTCCTTTGTAAATATGATCCAAATATTGAAGCATATAAAAAATAGGAGTATCATACCTCGACACATTATTTGATGTGGAAGCTTCATTCTCCTTCAAGAACTCCTTCTTTACTTCCTTGAAAGTTTCCTTTTCCGTCTTTGCATCAAATTGTTGTTGTGGTTGAGTGTTCTTCTGAATCCAGCACTAATATTCCTCCTTTTGATCCTGTGTATCTGCTCCTATCTTCACTCCTCCTCAATTCACTATATTGGTGTTCCTCCAAGGATCCCTTATTTCTACAAAAGTCCATTGAACATTTTTGTTATTTAGCTTATGCTTCTCCTGGATCTTCACCATTAACTTTGGGAACTCTTATGTCACATCAACTATTGTGAGACAATGCATACATGTTGTTGTTGGTTGAGGAAAATATCTGGCATAGTTCCCTTGTTGTTGACAATTATGGAAAATAATAGGCCCTTTGCCTCTACTCATTCCTCCCCTTCTTCTACCTCTGAATCTTCCTTTGTTCCTCTATGGATCCATGTTCTGTTGATGAAATTGTGGTGCCCGATTATAGTGCGGGGGTTGTTGAAACTATGGCACTGCTTGAAATTGATGCACATTGCCAAAATGTGGCACAATCTGTCCTACCATCAACTCATCCTGCATCCTATATGCATATGAGGTTATTTCCTTCATCAACTCCATAATTCTACAATTTTTGTCTTCATGTCCCACTGACTTATAAAAGTTACAAAAAGTACTCTTTGGTTATGTCTTGTACTTCTACATCATAGGGCAGTGATAAGGATCATGCCCATGTGTCTTTCATATTTCACACCAAGGCCCTCCTATAGGAAATTGATTTGGCATACCTACTCCCAAGTACTACGCAAATGTCAGACACTCATTCTTGTGATGCCCCTCTGATCTACATAGGGTACACCACATTGCTTCTCTTTTCTCCCTACTTTTATTCTTATTTAATTTCACTCTCAAGTTCTTCAGGTTTTCCTCCATCTCCTCTATGGATGGATCTTTCTACTTATACTGATTTTCTCTAACTACATCGTTGCTTGCAGTGCCTCTGCCTAGGTTTGAAAATTTTCTTGTCTCAATGGATATTTGAAGTGTGGTAACAGAGAGTTTATAAACAACTATCTATGTTGCAAGTTAGAAATAAGATACTTCAGTTTACCTTTCAATGTCTTGAACTTCAAATCGATGTCCCATACATACTCTCCTCATTTTTTTCTAACCTCAATCATCTCACTCATAAATTGATCATATGATTTCAGCCTCTGATTAGTGCCTGTTTGATATTTGTTGTTGTTCTTCGCGCACCCTATGGATTGTTTACTGCTAGATTCATGTACCAATCCAGTGCATAGTTTCTGAATGTTATTTCTAGTTGTGCTACTTTCTTGCCTCATCAATGTCTCTTTTCGCTTCCCGTATTCTCTCACACATGAATAGGTGCTTCTTCGGGTCTTCTGATCCATCCCCATGAAACTTTGGTAATATTATCATTGGATCTACTCATGCCATTGTCAAATGTGATGTACCTGCTCCGCACGGTACTACTATCTGTGTACTATTGTTCGAACTTGAACTCCCATCGATGTTGCTACTAGTACTTCCACTTGTACCACTACCTGTATTGTTGCTAGTACTTCCACTTGTACCATCACTTCTATTATGATATCCTAGATTCTTCTGACTATCATTCAATGGTTCTCTAAACAATTTTTTCTTTGTTGATGTTTTAATCATACATGGGGTTGTAGGTTCTACATTGATTCAAATCTGGACAGGGGTACCTACTTCCTCATTAGATCTCGCTCCTCTATTCTTTCTTTCATATGTGGCTCACAGTATTTATTCAATGTGCTCCACAGCACGGAGATCCTCTACCTCTTCCTCATCACTTTCCAAGCCTTCCCTCTCGGCTACTTCTCTTTTCTTCCTATTGAGATTATACTAGTAGGGTCTGCCACTGCGCGTCATTCCTGCTTTCTATACAATTTCCTGGATCTCTTCTTGATCCATCATAATGGGATATGTCTCTTTATTGGACTCTTCTCTATCCATTTCCCCCTCCATCTCAGACCTTCCTCAGTGTTTCCCCTAACTCCCCCATGTACCCAAGGTAGTTTAGTTGTTTGATTCCATAGTTAATACCCCTTTATCATGCAATAATATCTTGATCAAAGTGTACAACGAACTGATATACCTTCACCTTGTACCCTTAAGAAACTCTTGTTATGCTACACTATAAGACTTCAATGTATCTACTGCAAACTCAGTGATATATCCCACTACAATGATGTCTAGCCAGAAATCTAATGCGCGAGTGAATTTGTTATTCACCCTCTTCAACCGCGCAATATTCTCTTATGTCCACTCCACTGATCTAACTCTATTTTTCAGGTGGGAATATTTCAACCGTGCTATCCACTCTTGAAATAACGTGGGAATCATTAAAGAAGCTCTCGTGTATTTCACTAAATACGTATCTCTCCAAGTATTGTCTTGGCTTAAACATAGGGCTTGTATTATCTTTATGGGAAAACTGTAGTTCCTGAACTACCAACCATCTTTCAATATCCTCTTTCATGGGGCTCCAACCTAAAAACACCCCCTTTATTAAACCCTCGCACTATATTGCGTGATACATCCCTCCCGATCTATTCTTCTGAGTTCCAAATGGAAACGGAAGGATTGTTGGTTACTTATGGGCCGACCTAGGTTCTAACTACAAGATTACCAACAACCCTTCTGTCAGCACAATATTGGTTTATGCCTCATCTTTTCATGATTCCTTCATTATTCATTTTTGCAAATGAATATAATGAGGGGAAATTAAATTCATATTGGGTTATGTCCAATCTCCAAGTTCAAGCATTAATTAACATCTCAAGACAACACTAGCCAAAGACACAAGCATTGACAACACTCTCACAAGATTCCAAGAATCAAAATCACCCACGGATTTATGCTACCTAATCGCATGCAAACACACAGGCGGGCGCTACCTAAATTCACTACCTAAATTTTGGCAGAAAACGAATTGTGCAGAGTTATTTTACCATTTTTTATTCATTAACTTGAAACTTTGATTATGAACAAATGGAAAAGAATTTTTGAAAACTGGAGGAGGTTTTTGTTCATCACTTAACAAATAACAAAAACCTCTCTCAGTTTTTAAAATTTTTCTATGGTCAGATATTTATTTGACATATAAATGGTGTTACAGAACGTGCTTCTTAAACTCTGTTTTAAGACTGTTGAACTGGCATTTTTGACCAGTTGACTTCTAGGAGGATTTCTGGGTGAAATAAGATGAATTTTAAAAATACAAAGGAGGTTATTTTCAATCACATACCCAGGAACATTAAATTCTTTCATTTTTCACACATGTGTCATGTATTGGGAGATTCGAAAGAATCTTTGAGCCCTATGTTTTCAATTTTCGTATTTTCATGTTTGAGACATGTTTTTGTGACACCTGTTGCGGCCAGCTGGAGATGAATTTAAAAAAACTGAGAGAGGTTTTTCTTCATAATGAGATTATATACAAAAACGATTCTCAAATTTTACACAGTTGTTGTAGTTTGATAATTACAAGTGGCATTTTGAAGCCTAGTTTTCAGAATTTCACCTCCTAGAAAGCAGGAAATCAGTTAAAACATGTCATTCTTTGTTTGTAACTGTTTCTATTTTGGGAAAGAGGTTGGAGTTCAAATTGGTGAGCTGGAAAGGACCTATGGTGCTATATATTTCATGGTACAAGAGTAGAGTGGGGTTGGAATGGTTGAGCTGAGGCTCCCAGTTGTAATGTTTGGATCAAATTACTGTGAACTGGCTATATATTGGATTTAAGACATTTTGGTTAATAGAAATTAGCTCCTCTTTCAGCTTATTTGATTCTGATGCTAAATTTTCATGCTTTCAATGATTCACATGAATGGTTGTGGTTGATATTATTATGGATGTTTGATCGTTATATTATCATGATGTTTATTTATCTTCCTTAGTTTCTGAACTCAAGAAGATCTTGTGTTAAGAATATTTCTTCCTTAGGCTTTCTGTAGACCTGATGTTTACAAAAACCCCTATATTTATCTCATTTAAGTCTTCCCTCTATTCATACTCACTCCCAATTACTTATTAAAGTTATCCAAGAACTTGATTGCTGGTGCATGCTAGCCTTGTTTTCTAAGTTGGAACATTATTATTTTGAAGTCTTGTCCATTTGACCTGTTAAAAACTCATTTACATTTACAAATATTTTGATGTTACCAAGCTCACCTAATTACAGTCTAGGGTGAATTTTGGAGTGATAACACCTTCGACCATAGGCCCTTCTGGATACCAGAAGGAAACACAATGTGAAAGTGCATTTTCTAGTCTCACCTGAGATGGCTTCAATGCGTGGCCGCAGGACTTAGATGTCTGCAACCATGGGATGGGATGTGTTTCTCTCTCAGGTCCATTAGATATATTCACATGTTACCCTCAAATACCCATATATTATGCTAAATCTAAATCTTACCAGTGACATAGCATATAACCAACAGACTTCATTTACCATTAAAACAACATATACCCAATGACATATATTCATCTACTACAACATAAGATTTAGATCGGAAAACTAGCTATGGCATTCATCCATTCAGTGTTGTTCTACATAATTCATCAGTTCATCCTTAGTGCACAGTATTATTTTCCTTACTATTCTAACAGGTTCATCATAAAAATTTTAACTCAAATATAACTGTAATAAATGCAAACATTCATACACATGACAATGATATACCATGGTTCACCCCCTCCTGGGCTAGGTCCACAAAGGTTTGCCACTTTGTTCTTTATTCATATTCATGAAAAATATAGTGTTGTGCATTATACATTCCTTCCTCCCTTACCACTGATCTCCACAGGTCGCAATATTCCTCACAAATCTGAGAACTTCTAACCATGTAACAAATAATAGCTAAACCAACTAAAAATACCACCTTTTCATCATCATAATACATTCTACTTATAATAAAAAAAATGGGATAAATCCCTTACAAAAACCCTAAGCCTAAGTGGGTTAGGTTTGTCCACTTTCCCCTTGAATTAATCTCAGCTGGTCCATGCTCCAACCATTCTCCAATTCAGCACGTGTCCACTTTCCAATTGCTCCACAGCAGTTTTTCCACTTTGTAATTGCTTTTCTCAGCGTTGATTTTCCTCTTTTTTCGGCGTGCTTCCCTATTTTCTGGCGTTTCTTTGATTCTTTCCCAAAATTGGCATGTGCCAAAACCTATTCCACCTTACATTCAATGGCCTCCAATACCTCTCTATCTACCTAACACCAATCCACCTGATTGGATTCTCCCTCTAGCACAAAATATATATGTGCCATCTTTCTTGGACTTGTCTTTGAATACTTCCCTCTGATCATGACATTGAGCATCCTACATGGCCATATTGTACCATGAATCCTTCTCAACTAACTTGGAAGGATGATCCTTCCCACCTAAACCTAAAGGTTGACTCCTTCTAAGTTGCTAAACCTTCAAAGTTAACTTCTCCATGTCCTCTGCCACTTTGTTTCTATCCATTGCTTACATAAGCTGGCCCTTTATCCTATACAAGTTACTCTCTCTAACTCCTAGAATAGTTGTTATATATGAGCTATATCCTCTGGTCTTTATCAACACCTTTCCATCCCATAACGCTACGTCAAATCCCTTCTTCTCAACCATAGATATTGAGAGCACACTCCTCTTGCATTTTGGCACCCATATCACATCTGTAGCTCTCAACACACCTCCTGACTCCATCCAGAATGGAATTATTCCATATCCCGTTACTATATACTTGGTCCCCATACCAATTTCCACGTGCATCTCTGATTCTGACTCTTTGAATCTCTCGGACACCTCTCGTAGTTGTTAAGTTCAATGAGAATATGAACCATCAAATCACTCTATGTAGGAAACATATTGTGATTGTATTCCAATAGAGGATGAAACATTTTAGTAACCACTCACACAACAAGATGAAATATCAGCACACTGACGTTTTCACGTGGTAAACCCCTACTGGGAAACATCCACGGCCCCAGCCAGCATGGCCACTTGGAGCAATATATTTTTGCAAAAGAAAAATTTACAAAGAGATTTACAAGAGAGTTTCTCACAATCGATCATCGGCAAATGATCCCCCATGCTCTTTAAATAGAGATCATGAACCAATCGGGTGTTAAGACAAGGATCAATATAGATGTTAAGATCAAGGATAATATGAACCATCGGATCACTCTATGTCGGGAACATATCGTGACCGTTGGAATTCATAACTACAAATGCATACTAATGCATACTAAATAAACACACTAAGAAACACACTTTTACCTGATAACACATTAGACCAAGTTTATCTTAACTAAATCCTAAGTGTCTAAATATCCTAACATACCCCCTTAAGAGAAACTTGGGATAGCATTTAAGTATTTACAAAGGAGACACAATATAAGAAGGAAGGAGGAATTAGAGCTTATACCTCATTAATGACAACTTCCTAAACTCATAAAATAGATCAAAGTTTGGAAAACTTTGCTTTTGTAAGAGACTTTGTGAAAATGTTTGTAACTTGATCATCTATAGGGGAAACAATCACTTAAATAAATCAATCATGAATGAGCTTTCCGATGAATTTCATGTGTAGCTCGATGTGTTTTTTTCACTGATCTTGAACCGGGTCTTTGGCGAGCTTGATGGCACTCTGATTGTTGCACCATAGGGTTATTAGATGTTGTTGTTGGAATCCAAGCTTTGAAAGGATATGTTGAAGCCACAAGTATTCTTGACTTGCATTAACCACTACTAGGTACTCTACTTATGCTGAAGAAAGAGAAATTTCCTATTGTTTTTTACAGGACCAAGTGATAGGTCCTGAACCAAGGCTGAAAAAATAATCTGCAGTAGAATTTCGATCATCGAGGTCGCCAACCCAATCTGAATAAGTGAAACTAACCAATAAAGGAGTCCCCCCTGAATTGTAATGTATCCCAAACTGAATTGTACCCCATACATAAATAAGTATTCTTTTAGTGGCTTTCCTATTTCTTTCATGGGGTGTTTGCATATACCAGACAACAAGACCAACAAAAAAGGAAAGATTAGGATTGGTATGAGTCAATTATAAGAGGCTACAAACTAACTAACGACACAAAGTGGCATCAACTTCAGGATAAGTATAGGTGGTAGCGAGTTTGACTCCATACTGGAAGAGAGAAGGGGATGGTTTACAATCTTCCATGTGAAAGCGATAAAGAAGGTCACAAGCATACTTAGACTAGGAAATAAAAATTTCTTCCTTGGTTTGCAAAACTTGGAGGCCAAGGAAATAGTGAAAAAATCATAAGTTTGTCATTTCAAAGTTCTTCTTAAGGTTGGTTTTCACATGGTTTAATAGTTTTGGGTCACTATCAATGAGGATAAAGTCATCAACATAAAGAACAAGGATTATGAGATGGCTTCCTAGTTTCTTAGTATAGACATTAGGATCAGAATGGCATCTATAAAAGTCGGTGTCAAGAATAAAGATTTCCATTTTGGCATGCTAAGATCAAGGAGATTGCTTAAGACCATAAAGAGATTTATTAAGGTGACAACAAGCTAGATTCATTATGGACATAGCCAGGATGTTGTTCCATGTATATTTAATCTTTCAAATCCCCATGCACGAATGTGTATTTGACATCCATATGATGGACCTCCCATTTATGTGAGGCAACAAGGGCTAGAACAAGGTGGATGGAATACATCTTAGATAGGGAAAAGGTTTCATTATAGTCAATTCCTTCAACTTGGGAGAATCCTTTGGAAACTAACTAGGCCTTGTGTCTTTCAAAACTTCCATCTAATGCATACTTATTTATATAGACCCATTTACATATGACAAGTTTTCTTCCTTTCGGAAGAGGTACAAGATCCCAAGTATTGTTTTCCATTAAAGAACGATACTCTTCATTCATTGATGTATCTTAATCTGGATGACTTGAAGCTTCTAAAAATGTCTCTAGATCATGACTCTCTAAAACTTGAGCCAAAATAGAATAGGTTCTCTATAGCTGTGAATGTGTTCAATGTTGATTTGAAGGATCACCGAAAAGATCACTAACTGCTTCTTGTGTTGAATGAGCCCATCTAGGAAGCAGTGGTGATGGTGTAGGTTCAGGTTAGTTCAGGTTCAAGAGAATCAATAATTCAGGGATGATTTTAGGGGCTAAATTTTTCTCATGGGCTAATTTTCCATGGTTTTTCCAAAAACGAGATTCATTATTTTAAAAATGATTCGCCCAAATTCTATAGGATAAAATGATTTTACCTTAAAAATCTCCAAAATTTTATAAAAACTATATAAAATCCTTATAAATTTGAATATTTTTACAAAAATATCGCCAATCATTTATAGTTGGCATATGATGGATTGGTAATATTCGCCAAGGTTTCTACATTTTAAAATAAATTTCCATCCTTAAAATCATCCCTAGGAATCATATGGAGGAAGGTTAGAAGGTGGAGGTGGATTTTCATCCTCATTGTCATCATATGAAGAAGAATAAACTAGAATAGGAATAGAAGAAGGCACAAACTCTGAACATGGCCCACATGTCGAAGAAGGCACAAGCATCAAATTAGGCACTCTTAGGCCAAGATATTTTTATCAAATTTAGCATCTCTTCTAACAATAATTTCATTACAATGTAGTTGAATAAGTCTGTAACCTTTGACATCTTTAGAATAACCAACAAATATACACTTATCACTTTTTGGCTACAATGCTTTCCTTTTCTCATCAGGAATGTGAGCCCATGCTACACTGCTAAATACACATAAGTGAATTACATCTGGCTTAAGTTTAATCCATGCTTATTTTGGTGTTATAATTTTAAGATCCTTTATGGGAGTGTGATTTACTAAGTAATTTGCACAGTTAATGGCTTCCTCCCAATACTTTAGACTTAATCCCTTAAATTGGATCATACAAATAGCCATTTCTTTTAATGTACAATTATTTCTCTCAGCAACACCATTTTGTTGTGGTGTATATGGAACAGTGTGTTGCATTTGGATGCCATGTGCAATGTAGTAACTTATAAAATCATTGTTCACATATTTTCCTCCATTTTTTTTTAACCTTTGAATTTGATGTCAAAATTGATTTTCTACAAGGGCCTTGTAGGCCAAGAACTTGTCAAAAACTTTGTTCTTAAGTTTTAAGAAGTAAACCCAAGTGTGTCTAGAAAATTCATCAATGAAAGTTAAGAAATACTTTCACCCATAAAAATAATGAGAAGAAATTGGACCACACAAGTCATTGTGAACAAGCTGCAAAGGGATCAAGGCGTGCCAAGAGGCACATTTGTCAAAATTCTCCCGATCATGTTTGTCGAGAAAACAACTAGCACAAACACCATCTCTGCATGAAACAAGAGGAATAATAGTCACCATATGTTGATTACATAGTTGTTTCAAAGAGTGATAGTTTATATGACCAAACCACTCATGCCAAAGTTTGTTCAATTCGTCATTATGAGAAACAAAAATTGATGGAAAAGATGATGACCAAAAGTTGTCAAACTTGTACAACCTGGTAATATCATCAATAATTCTAGTTGCAAGAACATGTTGAGGATATTTTAGATCCTTGATTACAACTTGGTGAGGTGAAAACTCTATGGTTTTACCTTCACCTGAATGAATGATTTGATATATTGATAGAGGGTTGTGGGAAAGACTTGGAACACATAACACATCATTAAAATGGCCATTATCTACCTGAATTGTGTCAGACCCTACAACACTAAGAGATATATCATCACCAACAAATATTATCTTGGTGTTACATTCATTTAAAGTAGAAAATATGTCTTTATCCTTATCCATATGATAAGATGCTCCAGAATCAATAAGCCACTCATTAAAAGAAGTAGAATTTGCATTGAAGGAGAGACTAGAAGTAGAGATTGGATGTCCATGAGAAGAAGAATAAGAAGTATAATCTATACTTTTTTTTCTTCTTCATTGTTACTTATAAATTTGTCATCTTCTTAAAACATTTGGACTCATCATGACCATCTTTCCCACAACAGTTGCAATGTTTATCAATCTTCTTATTTTTAGATTTTGCTCTTTTGTCACCATTAGGAGCAGAAGTTGGATGAGTGGGTTTGGGACCCTTGTTTTAATTTGTATTGTGGCAACGATGTTGCTTCTTGGGATTATTGGATTTATCTTTCTACTTGAACACTAAGTCTTTGTTGGATGTAGCTACACTGTTGATCTCTCTAAGTTGCACAAGCTTATATTTCTCTCGAATCAGAGCATCGAAAAAGAACTCAAGAGAGGGTTTTTGATAAGCACTCCCTAGAGATTCTCTAGTGGCATAAAAGGTAGATATGAAAATATAATATGCACTACCAAGATTAGAAAGAATGACATATATGCATATATCTTCCGACGGATCTAGTTGGCATTCGGTACACAAAATTCTAAGTGTTTTGAACTTAGATAAGTAATATTGAATGCAAGTAAAATAATTTGGACTTAAATTCATTAACTGATTCTCCAACTGGTGAGCTCGAATAATATTGTGGTTACCAAACACAGCTTCAATATTTTCCCAAGATTTATTGGGGGCATCAAGTCCTTGAAGGTGAAACCTTAAATCAAGAGAGATAGACATTTTGATTAGTCCACTGACTTCGTCATTCCTATTAATCCATTTGACATACTTGTCATCATTAGTGGGTTCTTCTTATTTTCCCAAGGTAATCCAGTACAATCCTTTGCTTCTTAATAAATCATCCATATGGGATTTCCATTGGAAGTAGTTGGTTTTGGTAAGAAACAAATCACTAGTAGAAGCCATATTTTTTTTGTACTAGCGAAACCAGAAACTAGTCAGGCTCGTACTCGCATGACACGGGGTCAATTTTTCCTACTGCTACCACTATAACCTCTAGGTGCACTGCACACCCCCCAAGCATGACACATGAGCTAGGGGAGTTTTGAACCAACAACGTCACAAAGAGTGCCTTAACAGTACAATATATCACCAATTGGTCTACACCTCTGGGGGCCTAGGAGAATCCATATTAAATATGCAGAGAATATGGATTTAAAATATGAAATTGATGTTCTGGATGGAAATATCTTGAAAAATTAGGTTGTTTAAAAAAAACGACACCGGAAATGGACTTTGAAAGTGACAGTTAAGCCATTTTGAAGAAAGGAATAAATAATAACCAAAGACCCACGTGGCAGGTAGAAGTTGGTCCATGTTGTGATACCCCTCCTAACAGCTTCACTTTTACAAACAAGTTGCATATAAAGTGACCCACTTGTATAGAGTAAGCAGAGATCATTTTTACAATGAAGTTACTTTATAAAAGAAAGTTGCATGCAAAATAAATAACTTTAAAAAAAAATATTAAAGCTACTTATAGTGATTCAGTTTTATAATTTAAGTGTAATACACTTTACAATGGAAGCATGAACTTTTTTGAAAAAAGTAACAAAAAGAAACTTGAACTCAAGACCTCTTACTTAATAAAACAACTTTTAACCAAGTGAGCTAGTGCAAAACATATTGTATTGTTTAGAAGGAGGATTGTTATTGTTGGTGTTGATGATGATGATGATGATGAAGATGATGAAGACGGACTTAGAGATAGTTCTCATAAAAAACTCTTTTCACATAAGAAAAAAAATTCACTTCTTGACGACAACAAGGTTTAGATCTTGGTTAGCTTACCCGGAAAATGCAACTTTCCCTCTATTTATGATTTATCAATATCGCACAGAGCGCACGACAAAGAGAATACATAGACAGGAAAACCCTTTTTGATCTATTTCTGATATTTCGAGATCACACAGGGCGCAGGGTAAAGAACATACATATATCAAAAAGAGTAGCAACTCAGAAATAAAAAACAAAAAATAAAAAATAAATTAATTAATTAACTCTACAAAAAATTTAAAAGGGCATATTCGATATTTATACCTCACTAAAATGATCGTATCTTGGGAAAACATAAACTTTTTCGAGTGAAATGAAAAATTGTCCCTACTATAACGAGTGCTTCAAATGTAATTAAATAGTTCTATCAGTCCAAAAATGTATGGAAATGGGAGAAACCAAAGACACTACAAGGAAAATACCTTGTAACGGAGATTTTTAGTGTTACAAAATTGGAAGAAAATGGCAAAAAAACCTTCGCTAAAACATTTGTTTTTGGTAGCAGATGTTTTTGCGGAGATTATAACGAAACTTCATTATAACTAAAAAAATCTGGGTGGTCGGAGGTTTTAGCAGATGTTTTTCTAGGTGGTGTGCTTCATGGTGTATACACATTAGTGCATTCTCAAACTTAAAGCATCGATGTTTACATTTCACCGAAAGAATCGAGGCAGTCAAAAACTTATTGGGGCATTGGTTCTCTTCTAAATAATAACACACCGGTTCTTTAATAATAGCAATGCACTAGTCGAATCCATGATACCATGCATCAGTGTGTTACAAGACAAACCCGACTGGTGCATGAAATTTAGAATGCGTCAATGTGGAATTCTAATACAGAAGCATCGATGCACCATTTTAATTAAACACATTGGAAGGCTGTTTTTTATTATTATAATTTTTGTTGTTAAAATAGTATTACAATCGATGTTGGTTCATTGTATTACAACACCTGTGTGCATTTTATTACAACACCAGTGTTTTTTAGCATTAAATGCATCAGTGTTCATTTTCTCTTTTTAGAAACATCGACCTATGACAGTGCAATTTTTGTTAGTTTTTAATTCCATTGTTCATCAAAAAATTGACATATATATTACAATAGTATTCATATAAATTAAAATTTGAGTAGTGCATTTGGATATGATGTTTGGATTAATTTGTTATATCATCAAATTTCGCATCTCTTCGTTATAATATTTAATCAACGATGTAACATTTCACAGCGACATTGGACAACGCAATAAAATAAAATAAAATGTATTTTATTATATGTGAATAAGAGGCTCTTTGTCATACAAAATGGGACACTTAATTGTAACCCCTTGTCTTTCAATTGGGATACTATGTCCATTACATTAAACAAAATGTTTGATTTTCACAGACAATTATTTCAAAAAATACAACAACTTGCATTGATATCCAAATATATTCATCATCATTCTTCGTTGGAACTATTGTTAGTACTCGAGCTACTTCCATAATTTGGGTTATTTGGCCGAATGTTTTCTTGATTTCCTCGATTGTTTTCCTCTTCTTCAAGTTCCATCTACAAAAACAAAAATAAAGTGTAATGAGTGTATCTACATTGGTGAGAATAATGAAAATTGAAATAAATAATTTACTTGAATGTAAATTGAAAAG
>JZKD02S1965991.1:468745-484463 GCA_000966675.3 Picea glauca
CCAACCCTTAACATGGTTGGATTTTTTGTCCCCGCAGGTTTCGAACCGGTGACTTTTCAACACGGAGTGGCTTAACAACACACTCCGTCACCGACTGTCCTACACCTCGGGGATGAAAATATTTCATTATTACTTTTCTATCTCATGCATATTAAATCCAGAAAACATAAAAATAAAATTCACATACTATTTCATTTTCTATTTTCCAAGATTCTTCACCTACATGACTTTCCTAGCTACTACTACCTTGATAATTGTGGACATCCATGGCCCCTTAATGGAATTCTAGTGACACACACTTGTGACTACTACAAGTCATTGACACATTTAATCCCACAATGTTTTAAAAATAAACTAGTAAGGAAACACTACAACTAACAACTCAAAAAAAGCTACAACTATAACTAACTCAAAGTCGGGCTCAAACATCTATCTCCAAAACATAATAAAATGTAGAACTAGATTACATAAAATATCAAATTTTCATATGGATAAATGAATTTAATCACCCATGGGAAGAATAACAATTGTCCTCTAGATATTTGTGAGTTAAAGAGTCATACCTTCCACATTTGATTAAATGTACCACTTTTTCTTTTTTTCAAAAAACATTGGGATTTCGATTTTGTATTCACTAAGGCAGTGTTACTTCCACCACTTCTTAAAAAATCCTTTTCCCTTCAACTACAACCAAATCTTAGCCTCCAAATTTGTTAACAAAAATCCCAAATAATCATCCATTGAATGTACATTTTACTAGTGGTAAATCAAATGAAAAGTATATCAATACTTACTCTAAAGATCAAATATAGGACCAAATTGCCACAAAACATTTACAAAAAAATTGTATAACCAAATACACAGTTATCCCTTTCCAACACTCATTTCTAGTTGCTAAGTGTTCCAATTTTCAGTCTCCTTGCCTTTTCCAACTTAGAAAGTGTTATTTGGTTTCCACACAACCTTATCCAAGAAAAAATTCTTTCCCTATGACCCTCGAGTTGTGTGGTATTACAAATATGAGCTAACATGAAATCCAACAATAGAACTTGCCATCTTTTGACAAGGAACCAGTTCAACAATACTCAATTAACTTCCAAATCCAACTTACCATGAAACTTTTAGTTAAATGGTCTTCTCTAAGAATTTCAATTGCATTATCCTATAGTTCAGGTCTCTCCTCTATAATATTCCAAGTTTCCCCTTAAAAGAGGGTAATTTTTAGAAGAACTAATACCATTAAATGAATCACTCATTATTTTACATCGGTGAAGCTCAAAATTTGTAAGGTTTTGTTGTTGGGAATTAAGGACTTCACCACCTTACTGCACACCCTCCAATCATACCCATGGATTAAGAATATTTAAGCCAATGTGCCTCTACTCATCCCAATAAAACAAAACCAAAGTCACTTGGTCATGTTTGACACCCATATGTTGGAAAGCTAGCAAGGTGTTGCCCTATCTCTTACACATGATATATGAAGCATATACACACATCAAGTATATCAATGGAAAATGTATAACATGATCCAAATTAAAATTCTTAATTTCACAAGTTGCCTCTAGTGGTTCTTACCATTGGACTCTCAAATTGGAGTTCTCTTAGAAATGCATGGACATTAGTAGTTATGCTCCATGGTTCCTTTTCTGAGACTCCCAACCTGTGTTTCTCTTAGATAGAAAAATACACTTGTAGTAATCATTCAAATAACTAGTTTCTCCAAAGGCCTATCAAGTCCCACAACCTTCACCATAGGTCAACATCAATCCTCTCCATCCAATTGTCCTGTAAATCTACCCAACTTGCCACAACCTACACTTGATAAACAACATCATTGATAATTTATAATATATTAAATCAACACACTTCCATGTATTCTCAAGCATTCCATTATCAAATATCAATCACACATACCACGTATATGTTCTCATACACATCTCTAAATACATAAACAATCTACATAATATTCCTCAAATTCCAAAACATAAATAAGATGAATCTTCACACCAACCAATAATAGACATCCCAATGATAATAATGATATACAATACAATGTCATGCAAAATGGGGAATTATATACTCACCCGCTTCAAACAAAACTTCAACAAGAACTTTGTTAAATAGTCACATGAACCTTCTACCTTGTTAGATTTGATTATAAATAGGATTTTAGCCTTTCAAGTGTTATGCTAATAAACATAAGAATATGGATTGGAATATTTGACCTAAGGTCAATGTTTTAAGAATAAACATTTTCTCACATTAGCATCCTACATATAATTGATAACAAATTAAAGCATAAAAACGCATGTTTTCAAATGCATACTATACCTTTGGATTAAGTACGAGGTCAATGTTTTAAGCATACACATTTTCTCATATTAGCATCCTACATATAATTGATAACAAATTAAAGCATAAAAACACATGTTTTCAAATGCATACTATACGTTTGGAGTAAGTACAAGTAAGTACTTATTGCCTGCTTTAAATACCATTATTTAGCATGTGGAAAATGTCATGTCACACAAGACAAGTCTTAACCCATATTTGAAATTACGTTGATAATTGGTTTCACTCCAAATGTATCAATTTCCCTACCAGGCTCTCTTTTACTAATTTACGAAGGTATATGATAAGGTGTCACTTCTCTATGTTGTCAAATTATGAAACCTCTTCATCTCTATTTTTTAATTAAAAACAAATTAGAATCAATTAGCATTATAATAATCAAGATAGAGGCCATTGCCTAAAATAGATAGCATTATCATTAAATTGTGCATCGCCATAATGAAGCCTTCTCCTTGAGTTCCCTCTTACAAATTTGGATGTCAAAATAAGGTATTATAAATGGATCACTCAAATCATTATCAAACTTTTATATTTTGAGTTTTACCATATATCTTAAGGGCATGTTAAGAATCAATAGATTAGCGAAGACATTGTTGAAGAAATCCTAAAAAATATTTTCTCTTTGGTGAAGAAATTGGACAAGATGCAAGTTGTCAATTATGAGAAAACCACACTATGTTCATCCCTAGTTCTAGATTTTGAACCAATTACACCGTGAATGCCCATATATACCTAAATAAAATAATAATAATAATTATCAACTAATCACATATCACATCATAAATTAAAAAAAAAAACATTTAATAATTTAATTTTTAATTCAATTGTAACATTATTAATATAATCAACATATTCAACTTTCATATAACACAATTACAAATTTCACTTTCAACAACTATGACACAATCTTAATCTTACACTCTCCATTTTTTTTAAACATACTTATACTAGATTTTAAAATGGGATGGATTGATCCAACATTGAGAAAAAGTTTCCTCCAACTTCTACTTCCTTCTTATATGATTTATCTTTAAATAAGAAAGATCTTTGATTTAATTTAAGATGTTCCATTAGAAATATGATACCAATAAAATAGAAATGTAAGGGTAGCTATGTTAATGTGTAATGAAATTCTCAACAAAGGGGTATCCCATCACAATTCTTAATTAACAATGAATATTTTGAATGTTAATTTATATGTAAGACTTCGACATAATCAACATAATTGAGCTTTTATGTCACATTGAATGCTTTTACTTAAATGCTTTTATTTTCGAATATTTAAAAAAAAAAAAATTTACATCGGAAGTCAATATAATATTTATAATTTTAGATTGTAAATGAACTATTGAAATACTAAGAAATAAATTTTACTTTTTTCTTTAATTATATTATTTAGGTTATTATATTAAATGTTAGAAATTAATATAGTAATTTTTTATTCTTTGATTATATTATTTAGGTTGTTATATTAAATGTTAGAAATTAATATAGTAATATTTTAGTAGTAGTCATTAATGTAGAACAAAGTAATCAATAATGGATATGTCATTGTCATTTAGTAAACTTGCATTTAAGAAAGCATCATATAAATCAGAAATACACAAAGTTTAATAAGAATAAAAGTGCTTATAGACAATAGGAATAATATGATTAAAGATGACTATAAACTCCAATAATAATAATCTAAATTTAAGATCATGGCTTTCCGAGACACCAAATTGATGTATGAGACCTCATTGTTTGCACAATAAGGCCCCCCCTCCATGCAATTATTTGGTTTCTTAGTCTGCATAGGTGCACATACCCTACCCCTTCTGAATTCGAACCTAATAATATACCGAATAATTGATAAAATTGATAAGATGATTACAATGAGGATAACCTTGAGGATAAATATACTCTAAGGGTGTCTCTATGAAAAGTCACATGCCTTTATATTAGTAGGTTCTTTAATGTTTATTATTAATAATAGTAACAATATCTGTGGTGGTAGGTGCTGAAGGTGGGGAGGGGAGGTCATCATGGACCCCATAGGGACAATGGAAGCCTGCTTCGCTTGGGGACTCGTTATTGTTTCCAATAATAAAGTAGAAGCATATGCACTATGACAAGGATTGAAAATAGCTAAAGGCACTAGTGCATAATCGTTGATTGTGATAGGAGACTCCAATACTATCATAAATCATTTGGTTTATAACTCAGTGTCGAGAGACAACCCCTTAGCCTCAATTCTTAAATGAAACAAACAAGAGGTGAGCTCCTTTACCAATATCAAATAATACCATGTCCTATGAGAGAATACTAGTGAAGTAGATCGCTGGGCTAATTTTGGATCAACTCTAAAAGAAGGGGACCTTATGGTTAATGGCATACTTAATCATCAAACCATACCCTAATTAATGATAAGTAAAAATACAAATTTAGAACTACTAATCCATCACATGGCATGCAACCTTGGCCACTTAAACCATCACGTGGCTTGCAATCCAGGTCATTTTACCAAGCATTTGAATAATAATGAGAAGGGATGAGAATCCCTCCTTCGCATGCACCATGCCTTGGATTCACATGCTTATCTCTAGTGGTTTTACTAATATGTGAATTGTATTTCAATGTTTTAATAATAAGAATGTGATGCCGACTGCTAAGGGGACATGGACAAGATATGGGGCTTGAATTAATCCACAAGAGGGGGAAGTGTCTAGGATAATGACCAAGAGGGGTCAAAGCAAGAATTACCCATTTATATCAATTAAACCCATTTTCCTAAACTTGCCAATTGTATATGAACCTTCCGATGTTTGATCGAGTGTTCCCAAATCCAATCATTGAATACATATAAGAGGGTGGGTGCAAGTGGTCACATCCTTCTGATTGAGTGTTCCAAAGCCAATCATTGAATGCATGTAAGAGGGTGGGTGTGATTGGTCACATCCAATAGTTATTGGGAACATGGGGGTTGAGTACAGTCAGCTCGGGGAAGAGTGTGAGTCAAGAAAGGAAAGCCACACGAGAGGAATTCATATGGGTTGGGAAAGGAGTTGGGAAAGAGAAGTAAAGAAAGAGAGCTTGGATCTGGTGCAACCATGGAGGGCGAATTGTGAAGCGTAACTGGAGCGAATTGGAGCTAGAGAGCTAAAGAGCTCGATTTTTAGGCTAGAAGAGTGAACTTCTGCATGAGTTTCACCAAAACAACAAGTGTTGTTGTTGGTTTGCTGATAGTTTTCCTAGCAACAATTTCCCTTGAGTTCCCAGCTAAGAGATTCCTAATTACCTGTTCCAGAGAGACCCTGATAAATGAATGACACATTCCTTGGGATATCCTTGATAAACAAATGGTACATCCCTTGGGTTAACCCTAATAAACAGATGGTACATCCATTGGGTTACCTTGATAAACGCATGATACATCCCTTAAGTGATCCCTGATAAATGAATGGTGCATTCCTTGGGTTGGGCAGGTCAAGAGGAAGAGAGATGGTGAAAATATCGAGATAGTTGTAGGAGAATATCAACTGGGTTATGAGTTTTATGAGCTGGGAGTGGACTGTGAGAGACCACCTTGTTTTGTCGATTACTAGCATCAGCTTGGGGGTGACTATCTGTCGAGATTTGGAACAATCAGTCTATGGTTGGGTGGATTGTTTGTCCCAAGAAACTAGTTGCATGATTCTTGTTTAAAGATAAGTGTTTTATCTTGTACTGAGTTATTTACATGTGTTATTGATATGCATGAACTCTGTGTAAATGATAATGATTTATATGCTACTGTAATGAGCAGTTTAGTTGTATTTCATGTTGATTATTAACATACTTTAGATGCATTTGTTTTATGGTTACAAATTGTAGCTAAATCTCTTATAAATTGTAGTTGTAAGCTACATGAAATTGGCTAATAGTGAATGAATTGATTTAGTTTAGCATAAGTTTCATTTTTATGTGTATTCCAAATGTAATGTTGCTTAGTTGGAGGCTAGGAACGTTACAAATATGGTATCAGAGTTGATAATGAGATATTTTTGCGCGACTTGGTCCAACCTGGGTGGCTGGGTACGTTACAAAGTGGTATCAGAGCCCAATTTTCAACGTTGAGCTTGGATGGGACGAGTTAGCATAATGCTGAAGCAGGAACTCTCAAAGAATTAATTTATGGAGTATGTTTGCAACTTGTTTATTTATGTTACGACAATAAAAATTGAGAGAAAAATTTCATGGGTAATGTGAAGAATTTGGCCTCTTTGGAAACATTTGAACATAAGAAAATAAAAAAAATTGGGTATTTTTCCGTACGATGACATTGACATGACATGGAGGCCACATGTCAGCTGACGTGGTAGAAGAAAGACGTGTGCTACCATGGTGGAAGGTACATGTTGGACGTGATGACAGTTTGAAGGTGATGTGGAGCCATGTGGTAGACCAACTATCAGTCCCACGAAACCGCGGTAAGATCTTGGAAATATGTCTAAGTGTCAGTCCCACAAAACTGTGGTAAGATAATGGAAATTTGTCTAAGTGTTAGTCCCACAAAACTGCGGTAAGATCTTGGAAGTTTGTCTAAGTGTCAGTCCGCGAGTCTGTGGTAAGAAGTGGAAAAATGGTTAAGTGTTGAGACTTCTCAGACGAAGTTATGAAAGGAAGGTTACAAGATTATGAGTCCATGAGTCCGCAAGCCCGCGAATATGGAAAAATGGATAAGTGTTGGGACCTCTCGGATGAAGTTATGAAAGGAAGTTACAATTTTATGAGTACACGAGTCTGTGAAGGAAAAATAAGCTAAGTGTTGGTAGCGGGTTCATGGAAGGTATGAAGAAGAGATATGACTTAGATCCACGACGAATCCATTAAGACAAATCAACGACAAACATCTAATCAAGAAATGATCGGACGATTGCTGAGCATTGCTACTATGTTGCATGTGCCAATGAATATTCCTTCACTATTTTGCCACCATAACTTTCGCTAAAAACTCAAATTGAGGCACATGGACAACCGTTGGAGTTTTTTTGAAAATGAATGCATTTAAGGAATCCTACTTGAGAGTAGTGCATTAATATTCTCCATAATTTAAAATGAAGAATTACTTGTAATCTAATTGATAAATATTTTGCAATACGCTTAATTCTAACAAACAATTATTGCATGCACATTCTTACAGAATTAGAGATACAAAAAAACATATTTTAGTTCCTACATGAGAAATAGAGACATGGAGGATAATCAAGAGTTTTACAACCATGAAGAAGAAAATGGAGGTCTGCATGCTAGCATGGGTAATGTTGAGACTGAGTCTAATGGGAGAAGAGACAGGAAGGGAACTGTAACTATGAGAATCCTACAAAAAGAAATGCATAGCTACAGGGTCGATAATGAGAAGATCACGAAGGCTCAAGAAGAGATACTTCAAAGCCTAAACATAAGAAAGTTAACAAGGACACTGGCACCAAGCAAGCAACTAGTGCTAGAAAAGTATCAACCTCAAGATTCCATAGCAAAAGAGTTACACGTGCCACCCCTGAGAACAATAACATTTTCTTATATAGATTTTATACATGAATCAAGTCCTATCTTGAACTAATAGATAAACCCTAGCCATAAATACCAACATGTCTGCAACAACAACACAATACGAAGAGAGTGTACCTTTACCAAGAGAAGCACACAAGAGAGAGATACCAGAAAGACTTGTGCCCTAATTGTTGCAACTGTTGCTCCTCAAACTTGCACCCTAACTGCTGCAACTGTTTCTCCTCTGAATTGCACCCTAACTGAGTGAGTGAGAGTGTGTGAATGAGGTAGTGCCTTACCTCTATTTATACTAGCCTGTCCAAATGACTTTTCATGTCGAGTTGAATTTTCTTTCCAGAGCCTTCTAATTCTTTATGATTATTCTCCTTGGGCCGACTTCTCTTATAGGGTATTTCCATATCTTTTTAATGGTTCTCTTACTTCTAGAATCTTATATTATAAGCACAAAGGTTATACTAGAACAATAATGTTGCAACAACCAAGATCACAAGAAGAAACACCATGCACAAGAACACAAGAAGTATCCTGGGAAACCCTTCTCAATAAGGGAAAAAAACCCAGCCAAATCCTTTGCTATATTCTTCAAGAGAAAGATATTCACCACCAATAAGACCTAGCACACAAGAGGGTGCTCAAACCCTAAAAGACTAGTGCCCAAGAGAGGTGCGCACTTTTCCCAAGAAGATGTACTTGCTGAAATTTCCAAACTCATGTGGAAGATATGATTCCACAATGGGGAATCTACCTTTACTTATATTAGACTTGTCCTATCAACATAAGTATCTATTGGCACAATAGGGCCGACCTCTCTAAGTCACATTATAATTAATATTAACCAGATTAATTATATTTTACATTTATTATTAATCACATTAAGGTGGGGCCAACTTGTACCCTTTACATTACAATTAGGGTTACATGCAGGTCTGACTCTTGAACAATATAACAAGGGATCTTATACACCCAGTAGAACTCATCCACTAGGGGAAAATCAATAGGGATGTCCATATCTTTGGCTCACTGCATTACACAGAGGAACCACTTCTTCACTAGTTCTCAACCACTAGGATCACATTCACCTATGTTCATCCACAAGCACATCCACTCAACATATATTCTTTCCCACTGCATTACACAAGAGAGTCATCTGGAGTTTCTTGTCAACTCTTCTTCTCAGAGGAGGATAATACATCATCTTCATTTCTATTCTCATGACGATGCACCCAACACCTTGGGATTTTACACGTTCACCTTGTGCTCAGCCACAGGCACGTCCAACTCTGCAGATCTCCTTTCTCATTGTGTTACACAGGAGAATCATCCGTAATTCTTCTCAACTCTCTGTAAGGAGGAGGCCATCTCTATGTTCCTTCTTTGTCTCAGATAGGAACCACATACCCATCTCAGGGGATTTCTCTCAGGTTTGTAAGTTGGAGAATGTCTCACGTAGTGTCTTTCTCTCAGGTTTGCAAGCTTGAGAATGTCTCATGTAGCTGCAATCATCAACACTCCCTCTCATCTAGGGAGGCATTTTCCACCAAGCCAAGTCTCTCACGGAAATACTCAAACTTTGTCTTGGCAAGTGGTTTGGTGAAGATATATGCGACCTGTTTATGAGTAGGAAGATATTGCATGTGTAATGTGTTGCTCTGCACCATGTCTCTGATATAGTGATACATTATTTCAATGTGTTTCGATCTGTCATGAAACATCAGGTTCTCAGAGAGATTTACATAGCTCTAGTTATCACAATGAATAGTAGTAGGATCCATCTCATGATCGAACAAGTCAAAAGTTTGCAAAGCCACATTGCTTCATGAACTTCCACACTCAATGCAATGTACTCTGCCTCTGCGGTGCTTAATTCCACAGATCTTTGTTTTCTTCTACACCAAGAAACCATGGAAGAACCTAAAGTGAAGCAACAACTAGAGGTTCTTTTTCTATCTACTGTGATTCTTGCCCAATCTGCATCGACATATCCTTGCAGGCTCAAGTCCACACTGGAGGCATATCTCAGGCCATAACCAATTGTGCCTCGTAAGTATCTCAATACATGTTTTGCATCTATCTAGTGTGTTTGTCTCGGTTGGCTCATAAACTGGCTAAGCACATTTACTACATAGAAAATGTCTGGTTTGGTGTTAATCAATTGTCAGTATAAGTGTGGATCTACATATCCTGAATCCATATCACTTATTTTATTCAAATCCATTACCATTGGAGTGGGCATGGATTTTCATTCTATCATGCCGAACTTTTTCAATATATCCATAGTACATTTTCCTTGACTCAGGAAAATATCATCTGTTCTCTGCCATAATTCTAGTCCCAAGAAGTAGTGCATCAATCCCAAATCCTTCATTTCAAATTTAGTCATCAATGCTTGTTTTCATTCAACAATGAGTCTCTCTGAACCAATGAGGAAAAGGTCATCCACATATAGGACCAAAATCAAACACTCATTGCCATCAATGTGATAATATAAGTTTGGATCAACAACACTTTTGTTGAAGCCCAAACTCATCAAAAATCCATCCATTTTCTTGTACCAAGCACGTGGTGCTTGGCTTAGGCCATATATGGATTTCTTCAACCTGCATACATGAGATCTTTCGTTGTGTACAACAAATCCTTATTTCTTCTCAATATAAACTTCTTCCTCAATTTCACCATTGAGAAAGGTTGTCTTTACATTTATCTGATGTAGCTTCCAACCCATGGAAGAAACTAGTGCAATGATAGATCATATGGAGGTGTATCAGGCTATTGGTGAAAAAGTCTCGTCATAGTCAACTCCCTCTATTTGAGAAAACCCTCTGGCCACAAATATTTCTTTGTATTTTTCAATGCTTCGATCAACAACATGCTTGATTTTATAAATCCATTTGGAAGTTACTACAAACTTTCCCTCTGGTCTTCGAACAACATCCCATACATCATTTTTTAATATAGATTGGTATTCTTGAGTCATGGCATCTTGCCATACTTGTTCACCTAAAGCTTCTCCATGAAAAGTTGGCTCTGAGTCAATAATGTGGGTCATGGTTGAAAGGTAGATTGAGAATATCTTTGGTCTTTTTCTCTCTCTGGTTGTTCCTTGTGGGGATTTATGCCCTTCTGCTTCTTGTAGAGTTTGTTGGGCCCAAGAAGGACTTTTATGTCCAACTATAATATCTATGGGTATGTTGCTTGGAGCAACTGAATCATATGGAACAACTGGATCAACTGGAGCTATTGGATCATCTGGAATAATATATGTCTCCCTCTGAATTGATGAAGGAGGAGAAGGTATTGTCTCATTATCAATTTCCATCTAAGCTTCTTTGGATTTCCAGAAGGCTGCTTCTTCGAAAGTAACATCTCTGCTTACTTCAATTTGTCTTTGACCAGGACTGTAGATTCGATAAGCTTTTGAGGATTCACTGTATTCAAAAAATGTGCCCTTCCTTCCTGAAGGTTATAATTTAGATCTCTTTTCTTTGGGTATATGAAGATACACTGGACATCCAAATATTTTGAAGTGTCCAATCTCTGGCTTCATTCCGGTGAAGGCTTCTTCTGGAGTAATGTTCTTTAGGATCTGATGAGGGATTCTATTTTGAACATATACTATTTTCATACATGTTTTTTCCCATAGAGTCATAGGTAGACTCTGATCATGTATCATTTCTTTTGTTGCCTCAATGATAGTTTTGTTTTTCCTTTCAACTACCCCATTTTGTTGAGGGTTGTAAGGAACTGTGAACTCCCTCTTTATTCTTGCTTCAATACAAAAACTGTTGAAGTCTTTTGAGCTGTATTCTCCTCCATTGTCTGATCTTAATATTTTGATTTTTATTCCGGTCTGGTCGACTTCTCTTTCTGGAGCCTTCTAATTCTTTATTATTATTCTCCTTGGGCCGACTTCTCTTCTAGGGTATTTCCATATGTTTTTAATGGTTCTCTTGCTTCCAGAATCTTCTATTCTAAGCACAAAGGTTATACTAGAGGTTAATACCTCATGTAACTACCAAAACATCAACACTCTCTCTTAGCTAAGGAGGTATTAACTATGATGTTCTTCAAGAAATGGTATCAATCACATCCATCCATCTCACATGGCATGGGAAAGACTCACATGGTCTTGTAGACTAGTCTACAGGTAGCATCACCATAGCCACACAGGATATCTCATGATCCAACAGATCATGTCACAAGTATCGCCATCATAGCTAAACAGGGTCTTTCATAGTCACACACAAACTATCTGATGGTTATTTCACAATCATGCATCTGGGGCCTCATCAACATACATAACATCTCTCTAGTGGGCATAGCCTCATCATCCTCTTGGACCTTATGGGTCTTGACTTCCTTCCAGACCTTATGTCATTACAAGACTTCATCTAGCTCACTCAAATCTAGGAAACTAGCCAGTTCATGCATAAATGCACTACTTCCCAATCCACACAGAGTCTGGGAAACTATCCGGTTTAGCTAGTTCGCACAAAATTGTGCTACTACCCAATACATATAGAGTCTAGGAAACTATCCAGTTTAGCTAGTTCACATAGAACTGCACTACTACCCAATCCATACAGATTCTGGGAAACTATCTAGTTTGGCTAGTTCACACATAACTACGCTACTACCCAATCCATACAGAGTCTGGCAAACTATCCAGTTTAGCTAGTTCACACAGAACTGCGCAACTACCCAATCCATACAGAGTCTGGGTAACTAACATACCTATAAATGACTACCCATTGTTGCCACACTCTGTAAGCTACTGCTCCCTAGAATCACATATGTGACTCATCATTCCCTCTTACAAGGGAAGTCCTTTTGGACCACACCAAGCTTGTCCCTGAAGTACTCAATCTTTACCTTTGATAGAGGATTGGTCAACACATCTGTTATCTATTCATATGTGCCAATATACTAGAGCTTCACAACTCCCTTTTGTACAAGATATCAGATATAATGGTACTTGATCTCAACATGCTTGGACTTGTCATGAAACACATGGTTCTTAGATAACTTTATACAACTCTAGTTGTCAAAAAAAGTACAAGTCACCTCCAACTCGAAATCAAGCAATCCTGCAGGCAACTTCCAAAGCCACACAACTTCACTACTAGTTGAACATGTTGCTATATATTATTCATCGGCTGTACTGAGTGCCACACTAGTATGCTTCCTGTTGAGACACAAAATTATGGCTGACCCCAAACTGAAGCAACATCTTGATGTACTCTTCCGATATGTGACACTATCGACCCAATGTGAATCAACATAGCATTGCAGTCTTATCTTATGATCTGAAAAATATCAAAGTCCAAAGTCTATCGTACCCTTCAAGTACCTTAATACGTGCTTTGCCACAATCATCTGAACACATCTTGGTTCAACCATGTATTGAATCAAAGTGTTCACCACAAAGCATATACCTAGCTTAGTATTCATCAAGTACATCAACGAACCAATCATCTTCCTGTACATGGTGACATCCATTGTCTTTGAAGAAGTGTCACTCAATAATTTCAGGTTTATCGCCATCAGTGTGGGCATGAATTTACAATCCATCATTTCGAATCTCTTCAAGATTTCTACCACATATTTTCCTTCACTAAGGAGAATCTCATCCTGTTTCTGCCAGACCTCTAGACCCAATAAATAATGCATCATACCGAGGTCTTTCATCTTGAACTTTGATGCAAGATTTCTCTTGCACTCAGTGATGAGATTCTCGTTCCTTGTTAGAAACATGTCATCCACATATAAAAACAATATCACTGGTCCACTATCTTCAACCTTGTAGTAAAGGTTGGGATCTTCTTTACTCTTGGTGAATCCCAAGCTCATCAGAAAGTTGTCAATTCTACCGTACCATTCCCTTGGTGCCTGCTTAAGCCCGTACAAAGATTTCTTCAATTTGCATACATGAGACTCCTTTTCATATATCTTGTGGCTGCTCTATGTACTCTTCTTCTAGTTACTGGAGCAAGTGCCTCGTCATAATATTCTAGATACAAATCAATTTTTGTGCATCTATATGCTGTCATCAATAGCATGCTTGAGCTTGTAGATCAACTTGGAAGTCATCACCGACTTCCCTTTTGGTCTCAGAACCAAGGAAAAATCCATATCCCAGTTCTTCTATTTGGCTTTCTCCTGTATCACTGAAAAAAGGGAATCCTCCCAGGAGATATCATATCACCTCGAAGCCTCCTAATCTTTGATCTAGCCTCCTTAACTCATGGCACCTGTCTGTCAATCTTGGAAGACGTCTCTCTCTCCCATATGAATCTGAGGAGAAATACTTTCTGAATGAAATTCTCTAAGCCACTAAATCTCTTTGAGATTAGGCTCACTCTGAGTCTCCATGCTCCCTATGAAGCTTGACTCCCTTTGAGTCTATATAATTTCTGGAGCCATCTTCTCCCTCTGCATGTGATGACCTCCTCTAAAGTTTGATCTCCTATGAATAGTCCTGGGGAGGCTACTCCTCCCTACTGGATCGTGAGGGATGACTCCCTCTGAACTCTAGCTCCTTATGAGTTGGTACTTAGTGGGGCCGTCTGCCTCACCACTAGTGGAGCCATCTGCTTCTCCTCATGATATGGCTCATCAATGCCATATATTTGTATCCCCTTTGCATCCTGCAAAGTGTCACAGGACCATGTTGGTCTCTTCCTGGTTACTACAATGATTCTGGGTAGGCCCTTCTGATTTTACTAACTTTTCTTGATGATCTGAAGAGTGATCAATTCAACTTAGAGGGATCTGTCTTCTGAGCCTTTTTCTCCTTACAATCAATCTCCATATGAGATACTCTGTATCCCACAAAAGTACCCTTCTTCGTCCTCTTCTTCTTCGGTACATGGATGTATATGCTCATGTATACAACTTTGACGAGGTGTAAATATGATTCCCAATTATTTGATGTCACTCTACACTCTTTCACTTAATTTGTCAACCCGGGGCTCATTTTATAATTGTGAGGCACCCGATGCGGTATACACAGAAGAGAACATTCACCAAGCTATCAGAAAAGACGAACTAAACTAAACTATGTATAAATCAAAGGAAATCATAAAAAGACGAAGTCACAGTGCTGTAACCCCCAACCTAGCTGGTGGTACCTCTTAGGGTAAGATCTCTAAGCTCTCATAAATTTATGCCCTCGTGTGTTCACCTAATGGGGTCACAGAAAGTGATTCCGTAGCACACCAAAGCAAAGCAAAGAAAACTGTCTATTTCATTTTAACTCACACATTAAAATATCAGAAATGAAACTATTACTTGGTTAATATGCCAGGATTCGATTAACAAATCATATAATTCCTCAATTTAAAACTTTGTTAATGATATTCCAAATACTATTACAGATAAGGAATGGAAGCACATATTTGACATATAGTATTAATATAAGCAAACACTGATCAAGAAATTAATTATCTTCATAAATCTAAGTCCTAGCACATTCTACTCATCATTTTGTAGCTTGACACAGGTGGCCATTATGCAGCCTATGCCCAATATATAACATGCATTTAACTCAAAATGAAATTAACATAAACTAACAACTATTTAGAAACTAATAACTAATAGCTATATGTTGAAAATTAAATAGCACATAGCCGTACCTGTGAGTGGGCTCAAGCTCACAGGCAGGCCTGTGCTCACAACTACTAATTCACTAGTACAAAATTAGATTACTACTCCACACATGAACAACAATATTATATTAAATCAACAAAGTAACATAACTCTAGAATGTTGTCGAGTGCAGAGTGGAATGGAGGCGGGGTCGAGGGGGATTAGGATGTGTAGTGTGTGGGGAGCG
>JZKD02S1965991.1:498409-515679 GCA_000966675.3 Picea glauca
AAATATTAAGAAATGCAATTGGAAAACATCTTGAGCCTAAATCCCACATATGAGAGTGAAACATGGACAAGATAGGGTTATAGGTAAATGATAAGGGGTTAAAAAGAAGGAAAATAAGATGTCAAATCATGGCAATTTTGTGACTCACCAAACTTTTTATCTGGATAGTCTGCTCCATGTCTCAAACTAAAGACCATCTAATATGTTTCCTCTTGCAATTGTCACTATAGCTCCTCTCAGAGTTATCACTTGTGTCATGCCCGAAACAAGAAAAACAAACAAGAATAATACTCTTATAATAATAATAAAAAACAAGAACGGGAACAATTGTCATAGTAGCTCCTTCTCAGAGCTATCACTTGTGACCTGTCTAGAACAAGAGCCAAAACAAAAAATACAATAATAAGAAATAAGACAACACTCTTCTAGTATTGTGACCAATCATTTCTCCATGGTAACCTCCATGGAATTTACAAGATAACATGCATGGAACAAGGTCAACAACAAAGAACATCTCCTAGAGGAGATCAATTTATCTTGTAAACAAGTGCATCATTAATACTAAAGAATGAGCTTTTAGTTAAATGTTCAAGTGTTAAACATTTGATAGAAATAACATTCATCAATAATAGATTTCTTAAGTTATAGCAATATAAAATATCAAACTTGATATGGAAACCTGGAGTCTAGCTACTGTTGTCCCATTTGAGTTGTCATATACTGTAGGAGACATCATTACTGCTACCTCCAAACCTTGGGCTTCCTTTGAGTGCACTAGATCTAAGATCCCTTTGGATCTACTGTCACTGCTTGGATAAATGTCCTTTTGCGACCTTTGAAACTTCCTGTGGGGATGATCCTCTTTTCTACTCTTTCCTTTTCTTGTATGTGCTTCTAGTGTTTGATTTTCATCATCACCCAAATTTTATTCTCTTCTTGCCAATCTAGCTTCTTCTTGAGTGCAATCTTCCCATATTCTGCTAAACTTTGTTAGTTTTCTTCTGGAACAGATTCCCTGAATAAATGATTCCCAAAACTTTGGGAGACCATTCAATGTAGTCATTACTAGCTCAACTTCTTCAATTTTGTGTCTCCAATGGCTTCACGTTGTTCTTTGATTTGAGACACCCTCGTAAGGTAGGATTGAATGGTTTATGAACTCTGCATCTTCACATTCCTGAGCTACGTCCTCAATGTCATCTTCTGGTTGATACTCTTTCCTTGATATATTCCGGATAACACATCAAACATATGCTTTGGAGTCTTCAATGAGAGTCATGATGGATTAAATGATCCTTGATAGAATCTACAATAATCCTCTTTGCTTTAACCAAGTTCTTCTTGTACTTTTCTTTAGCCTCATCCCCCTTTGGTCCTTGAACTTCTTCTTCAATGAAAACTTCTAGATCATTCTCTTCTAGAATGAGCATCACTCTATATTTCCATACTTGAAAGTTATCAACACCCTCAAGCTTCTCATCAAGCTTATTGATGGAAGTCATTTTGCCCCGGGATCTAGAACTATGCCAAAAAAATGAGACTTTGCATAAACGAATTTTAGACTTACCAAACAGTGCGTTATTCCAAGATGACCTCCTTTCTTCAAGGATCTGCTCCAACTTCACCTTCAAATGCCCAAATGTCTTGACCTAGGCTTTTATGAGGAAACCCTAATTTTACAACTTTTGAATTTTGGAGATCTGATCCGGGGGAAAGATGTACCCTCCTTAGATGAACTTCTTGGTGGATTTTATAAGTGCTCAATGAGCTTGATAATATGGGAAAATGACGATCTTCCTTCCAATGGTTAGACTGTTTTGAAGGAAACCAATTCTGAAACCATGTTAAAATTTTGCAATGCTCGTTTAACCATAGACAATGTTACACCATTGTCACCCAACCATAGGCACTTACACGTGCCACCCCCGAGCACATGAACCTTTTCTTAGATAAATTTCATACATGAAGCAAGTCTAATCTTGAACTAACAGATAAACCCTAGCCATAAATACCAACACGACTGCACCAACAAAACAATACCAAGAGAGCGTACCTTTACCAAGAGAAGCACACAAGAGAGAGATATCAGAAAGACTTGCGCCATAACTGTTGCAACTGTTTCTTCTCAGACTTGCACCCTAACTACTGCAATTGTTGCTCCTCAGGCTTGCACCCTAACTACTGCAACTAATGCTCCTCATACTTGCGCCCTAACTACTACAATTGTTGCTCCTCAGACTTGCACCCTAATTGAGTGAGTGAGAGTGTGAAAATGAGGTAGTGCCTTACCTCTATTTTTTCATGTGGGGTCGACCTCTCTTTCTGAAGCCTTCTAATTTTTTATTATTATTCTCCTTGGGATGACTTCTCTTCTAGGGTATTTCCATATATGTTTAATGGTTCTCTTGCTTCCAAAATCTTCTAGTATAAGCACAAAGGTTATACTGGAGGTTAATACCTCATGCAACTACCAAAACATCAACACATCAAACTTTGTCCCTTGAAAGACGAGGGTCACATTGGTTCTCATGGAGAATGGATTGTGGGAGTTTTCTAACACAAAGGTGACCTCACTGACGGATCCAGAGGAATTGGTCGACCATGAGTTGAATGACGTGAAAGATAGGAGGATCATCTTAGATGCAGTGAAGGATCATTTGATTCCTCAAATATCTGAGAAGAATTCAACTAAGGAGATGTTTGTAGCTATGATGAATCATTTTTAGAGAAACAATACAAACAATAAGATGGTGTTGAGGGAAAAGCTCAGAGACACCAAGATGACCAATTATCTCACAAAGATCATTAAAGTACGTGATCAGTTGGTAGTTGTTGGGGAAGTCATGACAAATGAGGAGTTGGTGAGGATGACCTTGAATGTTTTCTCTAAGCTATGGGCCCCATTCATCAAGGGCATCGTAGCACAAGAGACACTTCCCAAGTTTGAAAGGCTATGGGATGATTTCATCTAAGAGGAGATTCGAGAGAAATATCTAGTAGGCCAACAGGATGGTGATGATGAGAATATGTCCATTGCTTGTGAGGCAAAGAGGAGTAGGAGGAATATCGGTGGAGATTCGGCTCCATAGGTTGGAAAGAAAGATACGAGCAAAGTGAAATTCCATGCATGCCACAAGAGTGTCTGCTATGCTTCACAATGTGCAGAACGAAAAGGAAGGGAAGAGTAAGCCTTAGCAGGTAACAGTGTCTGCACAAACTGAAGTCAAGGAGTTTGCCGAGAAGTTCAAGAGGGAATTCTTGTTAATCTCTAGTCTTTCTGGCACAAATTCCGGAAGTGTCTAGTTCATGTATATTGAAGCTTCTTGTCACATGATGGGGACACATGAGTTGTTCACTAGTTGGTTAGAGACAGACTCAGATTTGCATATGAAGCTTGTCACCCATGCTGAGTGTGGTGTAAAGGGAGTTGGGATAGTCAATTTCCAACTAGAGTCTAGAGGTTCTCTGGAGGTGGCAAATGTGTTGTATGTCCCAGAGATGGGGAAGAATTTGCTCACAGTCTCAGCTTTGGAGGACAATGGTTATGCAATTTTGTTCCAGAATGGACAAGTGTTCATGCATTTAGAGGGAGCTAGCCCTGACATAGTAGTCAACATTGGTATCAGAGGGGGCAAGGTATACAAGTTGCAAGGAAAACCTGTAGGTGGATCCAAGGGGATCTTGGATCATAGATCCATGTCAATGGCAAAGGACAAGGAGCAAGAAGCTCTGAAGGGTGAGAGGAATTCACAGACTTCTAGTGTGGGGAGTCAACCTTCATATGGGAAGAGGGAGTTATCACCTTCTAGTTCTTTCAGGAGACCGAGTTGGTATGAGATGACATTGATGGATACTTAGGAGTAAGATGAGACTCCTAGGAGTGCATTGAGGGAGAGCAAGCCTTCGACAAAGTTTCCAATCTTCATGGTACTGATATGTAATATCATCGATTTTGCGACTTCCAATGTTCAAGGAGAAACTGACCAACATGGATGGAGGGATGTCGATGTGCAGGATGATGTGTGTGACATTGTGCCAGGGTCGAAAAAAGAACTAGTTCCAGGTGGTTCTTCAAGAAGTACCTCATTCGCTAAGAGGGAGTGTTGATGTTTGTTGCAATAGATAGGTACTTCCACATTAGTTTCGTGTCTAGCATGTGGAAGTCTTCCTTAATACCTCTCAGGACTTAGGAGATTCACTTGAATAAAGTGATTATTAAAATGAATGTCTTTTTGTAATTAGTGTGAGTTTAATTTAATTAAATGCCTAAAAAAGGCAACCTATGCGAGAGGAGGAGATACACAAAGTAAGATATGAGATTTCATTGATTGGGTGGAGAAGGACTTTCATCCAAGTGTGGAGAGGCAGGGTTCGAGGAAAAGAGCAAAGGGGCAACAGAGAAGTAGCAACCAACAAGATCGAAGAACATATATTGAGGTGTGTTAGGCTAGGTTACCTTGTTGTTTTGTGTCTTCCTCAGGTGGGCCATTACCCCGGGACGAGAGCCCCAAATTTTATCTTAATAAAATCAACAAGGCACTGATTTTCCCTCATGGGTTTCTACTTAGAAAATTACGTGTGCAAATGTGTATGGTTTCCTTGTGCTTCTACTGATTTATTTATTTAGATCATTAAAACTCAATCGTGTTTTTATTCAATAAATTTTCTTAATGAGTTTATTACAACAAGGGCTTACTAGGAAGTAAGTTTTCGAGTGTTGGGTCGTCAAAATTTAACAGAGTGGTCAATTCATAATCTCTATATTATCTTGTGTAGAACGCCTCCAGTGAGAACCAAAAGTATCACTTCCAAGGGATACTTTGATCAAATTGGTTTGTAATCTAAATAGAAGCCTTGCTTGAATTTGTGATTTTGGGGCCTTGTAGAATTGGAAATGCTTGTTATCTCAAGTGAGGAGTGATCAAGATTTTTTAGTGGTAAGGGTTTAGAACTTAGATCCAAATCAAAATTAACGACGACGCCTAACAACAACAAAATACAATCGGTGATGGTTCAATCGCGAGCAAGTGTGCCCAAGGATTGAGTCGTTGAACCTTTATCAAGGGTTTCAAGATCCTCAACATTATGTTCAGGAAACCCTGAATGAGGAGGAAGAGGTGTTGCAAGAATTATTTGGGAAACATGAACAAGCTAGATGTTATAGAACCAACCAAGTAAGGCATCATTGAAGATGACATGTAAGACGAATCAAACCAACTATTTTAAATTCTAATCCCAACCCCATCTCTCTCTAGAAGAAGCAAGTCTTCTATTTCTCTTTTTGTTTTCAAATCTGTCCACACAAATGGAAACAGATTGGGCACTGTTGTAGAAGAGCCTAACATTGATAGTAGTGCTACTCATAACTCCAATTCTGGGAGACCCACTGAGACTCACAAACAAAATTTGAACAAGCCCCATAATAATAACGATAATATTGATATCAATAGTTCAGAGGTTGTACAAGAAGCCGATAAAAGAAGCAACATCTCAAATTTCGAATGCAATATCTACTTGGAGATGGCTAGGGAGCATGTGGTCATTTGATCTGTTGGGCTTGTCTATGTCGATAGCTTCATATACACTCCAACACTAAGTAATGCATCTTAAAGTAGTGTAAGCAAACCATACTTAGCATGCTTGATAGCGGTGAGGCAATGGAGGAAGGTTTGTGTGCTTTGTAGTAGTGAGGCCATGGAGGAAGGTCATCCAGGGGTTGCCAAGTATTGTGCTTGGTAGCGTTGAGGTGGTGGAGGAAGGTCTCCAAGATAGTTGGGGTGAGTGCTTCACGTTACAACTGAAAGTTGTAAGTTTTAAACCCATGAAGTAAAGTAATGCATACAAATTCTTAAGCAAAACAAAAATTAAGTAATGACACATACACATAGTACACAAAGATTTACGCTAGAAGACCTTAACCGAGAGAAAACCAACCTTCTTTGGTGTTGCACCTCTCAACTCTTCATTGTATTAATTTCACCATTCACAATACAATATATAATTTTTTTTGGGTATTCCATACCTACTAAAACCATAATCCCTTAATTTGGGAATAATTTGGAAAACCGCTAAAAATAGCGAAAAACACAAATAGAAAAAATTGCTTAAACAATTTTTTGAAGCACTTCCTAGGAGTCTGATGCTTCGCATAGCCAGGGGGGGCAATCCTAGCCCCATCTGAAGCAACACTTTATGCACATGTACACCACTACTAGGAAGGGATCATCGGACACAATCGTCAAATCTGACACACCCCCCTACACATATGCTAAGAATATAACACATACTCAACAGAGGTGTGGAGATGACTGATGGGGCGAATACTTCACGCGACAACTAGAGGTATGGAGGTGATAGCTGGAGCGAGTGCTTCACGTGATAATTGGAGGTGTGGAGGTGGTGAGACAACACTATGACACGACAGACAACAAAGAGATAGAGACAACTGGACACATGACGTGGCGGGAGGTATTGATGTTAAGTGGTATTGGTTGACAAGTTTTGGGTTGTTGACAGAATTTGTGAAAAAATTATTTCTATGTATATGCCTTTGGCATAAATATAATAATATATTGGATAAATGATAAGATAATTAGAATGAAGATAGCTCAAGAATAAATATACTCTTAAGGGATATCTCTATGAAGAGTTGTGCATTTCCATTAATAGGCTCTTTACTTATTATTATTTAGACAACTTTATATTCATTACATTAATAAAAGTTAGATAATTTGTTCTCATGGCTTATCTTTAAATAATAAGAAAAGTCTTTGATTTAATTTAACATATTCTTTTGGTCCCCGAGGTGTAGGACAGTCGGTGACGGAGTGTGTTGTTAAGCCACTCTGTGATGTTAAAGTCACCGGTTCGAAACCTGCGGGGACAAACAATCCAACCATGTTAAGGGTTGGTGTGGCTCAGGCCGGGTGCGATCCCCGGGTGATTTTGACGGCTTAGATGCCCCTGAGTCGCGGTTTCTCAAGCCACAGGTTAATCGCAGGTCCTGCACAAATTAACAAACAAAAAAAAATTTAACATATTCTGTTGAAAGTATAATATTAAAAAATAGCAATATGATAGTAACCATGTTTATGTGTATTATATTAAAAAATAACAATATGATAGTAAACATGTTTATGTGGAACAAAATTCTCATTCCTAGGAAATAGTGAATAATTTAAATGTTAATTCATATGTGATACTTCATCTCAATATTATCAACATACTTGTCTATTATTATGAATGCTCTTACTTGTGACACCTATAATAAAACAATATAAATCTTGCACACTCCATATTTTCAAAGGTCCTCGTACTATTCATAAATTTGAGATTTAAATTGTGAATGAACTAATGAAATCCAAAGAAACATGGCTTCTCCTTTCTCCCTAAAACATATCATTTTAAGTGTTTTATTAGATATTCATAAAGTAGCAGTTTAGTAGTAGCTATATTAATTTAGAACAAAATCATCAAGAACATATATGGTATTGCCATTTAGTAAGCTTGCATTTAAGAAGACATTATATAAACCACAAACACACAAGCAAACTCACAAAGTACACAATGAACTCTAAATGATGTTGGTATCAAAGTGAAGAAGTATGGTATCACATCAACCCAGGGATTTGCACCCTAAAACCTACTTCCAAACTGGCAAAACGTTTTGTGCTTGACAGCTTGTAGTACTTCATAAACTACCATGTCTCGCAATTAGTCATATTATGGGATTATTGTACACTCTTTAGGGAGTTTAATGTTTACAAGAATTACAAAAAAGTTTTTGAAGGGTGGGAATTCTAATTCCAACCTCCTCATACTCACGTTTACATGGCTTCAACTAGAAACTAATTACTTCTACAGATTAAAATCACATTTTCTAAACAGAGCAGTTGCATGCAAGCAAACTCACAGTGCACAACAACCTCCCAAGTGATGTTGGTATCAGAGTGGAAGTATGCTATCACATCAACACAGGGAATTGCTTGCCAAAACCAAGTTCCAAATTGGCAAAATTTTTTATGCATATCATAAACCACCCATATCTCGCAATTATTGTCGTTGTGAGATTATTACACTCTCTTTAGGGAGTTTAGTGACAAGAATTAAAAAAACCTTTCTTGATATGGGTGGGAATTCTCATACCAACCTTGTCATTCACACGTATACATGGCTTCAAATAAAAACTGATTCCATCTAAAGAGCAACATCACATTCTCTAAACAGATCAGTTACAAGACATGTTACAACTCTTGTAAAAGCATATTGCTTTAATGACGGTTATCACTGGACACCACAATAGTCCAGGCACATCCTATGGCTGGTGAAGCCAATAATATCTGCCTTCTTCTGTACGATACCCACAAGATTCATAACATTTCTGGATTTTATTCAGAACAATCACGAAGTTGAATAAAAAAAAATGGGGATTCAAGGAGTCTCCTTGAAGACCTAAAAAGCAGAAGAATCAGCCTATGATCCAACTGGTTTATTCCATTCAGCTTACACTGTGGAACTGAACACAATACTTTCCAGGTTGATCATATGTCAATATTGTTTGGTCATTCTTTTTGATAGCAAAACCCCTTATCCGAATTTCCTCTGGTATGGAAGTATCTTTATAGTCGACATGTTCAAAAATCCATCCATTATTTTGTACGTGAGGTGACAGCTTCACCTGAAAACACAGTACATGCTTGGAAGATTTACAACTATTCTTCATTTTAGGATAGTTTAATTCATATTATCTCTAAAGTAGCTCACACCAAAATGCACGTTGAAGAAAAAACATAATCCAGTAGTACATACCTCAGCCTGGTCAATGGCATTTACTATCAATGCCCCATCAAGAGAGAGATCATTAATGTGAATATTTGCGCCCTTCACAACCAAGGTTGATTTTTGAGATATTTCACAATTGCCTGTCAATTTTTTCTTCACATCCAAAAATGTCAAAGCCCACTTTGGGCTCCACACAATCCGTGGCCAAATTTCAACTTCTTGTCCATTAAAAATACCCACCTGAGGATCTTCTATCTTAACACCCACCTGCAGYGTCATAATTAGAATGATCACTGAGAATTCTACAACAGTTTAACAAGCTCCACATATATTCTCCAAAAAGATGAGAATGAAAATAATTTGAATTCACTTGCTGAGGTGATACAATTGGGTTTGAGCAGAAAACTACCAAAGTATCTACAAGTTATCCCTGGTTTCTGCCAACTACTGCATGTTCTGATTCCTATCCAGTTTGGAACTACAGATGGTGGATATAGGCCTTGGAGGGGTTTCAGTTTAGAAGCAAGGATTTCTGGGTTCATGGGTGTGGGGGTGGACTAGAAGTTTTTAAAATAAGGGTTTTCCATGTGGTGAATCTCAGAGAATAGAATAAAATCACCATTGATCATCTTCATTAAATTTAATAACCATTCCATTGGTTTGTGCTTTGACATTTCTGATGAGTGAAATAATGAATAAAAAAGGAACTCTCTTGGCATACCTTCCTGAGAATTTGGCTGTGTGCCCGATAAATGGCCATTTCTCCACTTGTTGCACTATGATAAGGATTACCCTTTGGTACCTACCTCATAACATATTTAACTAGTATTAGTGCTTTCAATAAAAGATGCCTAATCATTAGAAATGTACAATTCATCTTAGAAACATTTACATCTCTCCTAGCCTTGATCATGAAAAATTTAAATCATCTTTTTCATTAAGCATGTCACAGACAGAAAACAGAAATTGMAAAGCATTGCATCAAACAAGAAGTGAGGTGGATATGCGTGCCSATTAGCAGACATCACAGAATTATCCTMAAAGCTAATGCTGGATATGGTGCTAATGTTTGAGTCATTATTCTAGATGCATTTGGTGGAGACAATTTACCTACACAATWTTTTAAATTTTAATGCAGACAGATTTCTGCAACAATAAGCAAGTGATTAATAATTATAATYAAAGTTGCAAAAMTCRTATTGGCGAAAAAATCGMYGGGGGTCCAGAAAACATCRTTTCGGATTTATCGCGAAAACATCGGCAAACTTAAAAAAATACAAAAATATTMATTTTCTTTTAATTTTTGAAACATTTAAAGCAACAATAGCATTGAATARACAGATTGTCACATGAATATGGAAAGATATRTAAGATATTAAGATATATAAGATRTCTAGTGATACATCACACATAAAAAATGAATCATGTCCTGAATCCTGATTCCTGARTCATCARAAAAYATAATAAATGCATCTCATGATYGTCATCACGACTCATGAGTCATCTACAATGAAATCAAGTAAATCCACAAATCTGACCCTTGAATCCAAAAAATCTCAATGGCAAACTCTTCSTTGGCTGGTTGGATGGCTTGGCTCTCCTCCTTGGCTAAATGTCAAATAAAACCCAAAAAAAMYGTGGTGGATAACTTAAACCGGCAMACTTTTTCAGCAGGCGATTTTTCCCTGTCGACACTCACTTTTTTCMGATTTCTCGTTTTCTTCTTCGAATTGCGATTTCTCCGACTTTTTSGCAATTTTTGCAACTTTGATTATAATAACAAACCCAATTATTTTCATAAGAAAGCCATGGAAATTTATTCCACATCATTGGTAGGCATTGTTGGCCAAGGACATATTATATGATAATATGAAGCACACCACTCTTTAATATACAATAAAGGGTTGTCGTGGCAGAAAAACAGTCCCTTTATTAAAGAGATGAATAAAGTGAATCACAACATAAGTTACATAATTGTAAACAAGAACAGTTGTAGAATTTTTTCAACAGACCAGATGTGCACAGCCATTGCAGACCAATTTGTCTATCCCAGTGTAAGGCACTCATGATTCCTCTTAAGCATTTGTGCACAAATTGTGAGAACTGTGCCATTATCTGACTGACTCATTTGCAACCCCATTATAACAATCAACCTGGGCATCATATCTTTGCCTCATATGTTGTTTTATAGATGTTTGTGGCTTCACCTAATCCATGTAGGATTGAAACTCTCACTTTCACAACCTAGTTTCTTATTCTCAAGCTCACCTTTACTCTGGAAAATAAATCGGCAAGAGGAAATGGTTTGTGGTGCACCTCACCCTACACCTGTTCTAAGACTGTATGAATTATAAGGGGACAAATTCTAAAAGAACTCAAAAAAAATTTCAACTCCATATAAAGATATGACTGCCATTGCAAGTAGCTTCCCACTTTAATTGATTTTAGGACGGGATAAAGAAAAGAAAACTTAGCAGAAATTACAAAATAATGACAAAATTAACTACTACCAACAATTGGAATCAAAAGATTTGGTCAAACATTCAATGTGGTAAGAATTTCATGACATGAAATACAAAGGAAGTTATACGACCTTTTTAACTAATCTAGAAACAAGAGCATGGCCATCCAAGTAAATGCCACATATGATGAGGGCTAATTACTTGCTATAGTCAGGCTTCAGCACAGAAACCTAAGATTGGAAGAGAGTCAGATGATTGCATGTGCAAATGGATATGAAAATCCCTTGGGTATCAATGTGTGCAATGGAGGCGTCAAGTTTGTGTAAACAAGGTCAATATGATGACCACTGGCTTGCAACACTTAAAAAGCGTGAGGAATGACTGGATAAAAGTTACATTGCATTCAGGAATTAATGACTATGCACATTGCATATCATTTAGGATGGTAGAAGGTAACAAAGGTCAATTTCCTTTAAACTAGCATTGTATTATTAGCTTTAAGGGTCCACTGGGGTATGCCAGAATAGTTGGTGGACAAAGAAGGCAGTTCTGATCTCTTGGATTATTATAAGAGATGGACTCCTCTGTGGGGTATGATATTTACGATATACACAATTTCCAGGGAGGCCAGCAATTATGCCCTTCGAAGAGGACTTATGGAACAGCTTGCTGATGTATCTCTAAACCTTTGAAGTTGAACCACTGAGTGCAAAATTGTGTTCTGGATATTACTTCATAAGCTAGCCTACAAGATCATTATATGATGAGAAAGAACAACTCAACTTCCCAAATAGAAAAATGTTAGTGGGAAATAATCATCATTATAAAGAATGGGAAGGAAACACATCTGAATGTCTAGAGGAGTCCGGAAGTGGCCTACAGAAGGTGCAGTGCCAACAAAAAGAAATATGGTTAGTGCCTAAAATATCATCTATTGATCTATGCTTCCTATGCTAGAAAGTGTTCATGTAGGATAAAATTAAACTTCAGTAGTAGACCCTAAACTTTAAAGCAAGCAATGATCTTGACTCTTGGAATCATTCTACTACCACTATATGTGTAGGAGCAAACTGTAGAAAATCTATCAAGGAATAATGCCAAAGGAAAGTCCTAGTCTAGTCCGATGTATGTGGTATCTAATAAATCCCATTATCTCTTATTTATGATGAGCATGGCTGTTTCAGGTAAAACAACCCAACCACATTACTGTTTTGAAAAAGAATCTGCTTAGTTGACGATACTGCCTAGGTTATTGCATTTTTCACAGAAAAAAGTAGAACAAAACATGACAAAACCTATTGATTGTCAGTTTAAATCAACACATAATAGAAGCACATTTCCTCAGAATATTCACAAATGAGAAGAGATCTACCTTAGCAGCATCTTCTGGATTGCTTTTCACCGGTGCATAAGCAAGCCATGTGTCCATCACCTACATATGAAAAAGCATAAACAGTCACTCTCAATTCTACTAAGTACAAAGCAATATGTAGGAAAATACTTAAATGTTACATTTAAATCATTATATTGTATATAAAACATCTGCTTGGACAGGTAAAGTCCAAGAAGAGAGTTCACCATGGTCTGGCAAGTGTTTCCTGAGAACAAAGAATTTGTGCCTTTTTATTCTGTGTTCATAACCGCTAGATGAGCTTGTATATAGCAGTTAGAAGGCTGTAGTTGATTATAGTCACAAACATATAACATGTTGCAACCTATAGCAATGGCATTGCCTCAATATCTAGGGTTGGGAGTCTTCAAAGTTCAGACCCTTTGTTGAGAGTGCAATCCACAGGAAGTTCTGAGTTTGAACTTTGAAATGATTCTAAGAAAGCGTTAATCAAGAAATAATATGAATGCACAAAAAGGAACTAAAAAATCACAGCATTGTTTACACAAATGCAGTAATTAGTTATTCAACTTGAAGTTTATTTACATTTACATGCATGCGATCAACAAAGATGGAGGTGAAGTTTTAACTTGTAGTGTATACATATAGCATATATCACAATGAGAACACCTGAAATCATAATGATATCTCATTTCATGGAAATGGGATCGCATACCTAATGATTTGGGATCAACCATTCACTTAACTAATTAGGAATTTTTCAATAGGATTTGCTAATGACCAAATTGGGGCTAACACATTATAAATTGTGGCGAGGTTTTCTTAGCATTGCATGTGCATATAGACCACCAACTAGGGCTCTGTTAACCCCTAGATTTTCACACTTGAAAATCTTGAAGGTTAAGAGCCAACATGCACTATTTGGCTGGCATTTAGAGATTTTCCTAAAGTTTAGCACTTGTGTGAGTCAAAGATAGGTTCTGTAACATAAATAAATATATAATAACAATAATAAATAGCAAATACAAATAAATAATAATTAATAATGAAGAGTTATGACATCCTAATAAAATGATGCATCTCTTCATGAAAGGGCACCCTATGTGGGTGTATAAGGCCCTTATTTCTCATTGTAATATCATCTCATATTCATATACACTATTATTTAATATATTATCCTTTATGGATTATAAGTATAACCTGTTGTCCTACCTACATTGGGTATTTACCTGGTGAACTGGCTTGCTTCACCACAGGTTCCCATCAGACAGGTACATGATCGGTATGTTTGTTTTTGTTTCAGAGTTAGAGATAGCTTGGTTTCCCATGCATTTGAGAGAGTTGTCTACATACAATAGGTGTCCCTACTTTTTAGGAGACAATGATTGAGAGACTCAATTGACAGTTTTGAGAAGTGTTATTAAAACCGGACCGGTCCAACAAAACCGGCTGGTTGAACCAGTTTTGAGAGGAAAATGGGCGGACCGGTCCAACAAAACCAACCAGTTGAACCGGTTTTGAGAGGAAAACAGGGGGACTTGTGGACTAGAACCACTTTTGGCCGGTTCCGTACCGAACCGTCTGGTTCTGTATAGGAACCGACCATTTTCACGGAACGAAACGATTTTGTATGGAACCAGCCAGTTCCGTACAAAACTCATACATCGCACCGAAAGCCACATATTTCAATTTTTTTTAAGAAAAAAACAAATGTTTAATGGAAGGGGGACCTATTACCTAGCCCTCGGGTAATGATAATGTTAAATTCTTAAAGTAAAAGTGGCATTATCCTTTATCTTTCATTTTCATCCTTCTACTTAAATTTTTAACACTACCATTAATTGTTTCAGGATGTTTGAGAGTGGTTCCAAGCTCATTGGACTTCATATGGAGAAAGTAGAATTTTAGGTCCCATTCAAAATTCAACAGACTTGACATTTTTTAGGATTACAAGATTGGCAGGATTGCAATGTTTCCACTGGATTCTATCATATATGAGGGTATGGAACTGACATTTAATCAACTGCACCAAGCCCTCTATGTACCTTGATGTTGGTGACATTGATTGTTGAACTCTTCTATCATGACCCTAGTAAAAATGTACCCTTCACTCAAGTAAAATCACTTAGTAGGCATGTTAATCTTTTTCTAACTTATTTTAATGCTTAGAGAGTGACATTTATAATGAGGATCCTAATATAAGTAATGATCTTGAAGATATGTAGCTATTTGTTGTAGCATGATTTTTTTTGGACTCTAGAGGCCATTTAAAGCCTCGTTGTTGATGTATTTTGGTTCAAAGATGGATTGCACTCGRTGCTATTTTGGTTATATGCACTCTTACTTGCTATACAAATGAGGAAATTTGAATGTGTATAAATGGTTTGGATTCATATGGATGCACATGAATATATAGGTTTTTTTCAAAATTTGAATATTTTATGTAGTTTTTGGTCCACTGGTTTTTCTTTCGGTTTTTTATCGGTTTGGTCCGATCCGGTTTCTTATTTTTTGGGTCGACCGGTCCGGTTTGGTTTTCGATTCTGATAACATTGGTTTTGAGCATACATGGTTGGTCCTTGCATGATTTTGAGCTCGATGGCATTTTTCCCGATGACATGCAAGAACTTGAGCTCCAGGCCCCAAATCAAGATTCTAAGTGTGCAATGTTGATCCTTCAGACATCTTGAGTCTTTTGGACCTTTTTGAGGTGACATGCATGATATTTCTATTTTTAGTAGGTGGAGCACCAGGGCTCGCCTGCCAATTCTGATTACGGATTTGGAATCCTCTCGGAAAATCGAATCTGATGAGTATGATATCATTGATATGCAAGGATATTATATTTTTAGTAGTGTCTATTTTTAGATAGTTGACACTTAGCGGTTGTCATGTCCCCATTTTTGGGCTTCCCTGTTATATAGTTGGAGATGACTTCTGGGGTTGGTGTCAGACGGGACAGAGGGGTGAGGTTATGTTACTAGTGAGCTCTGAGGGTTTGGAGGGGTTATATGAGGCCCAACCTAATCCATTTATCATCTTTCATCATCAAGATCACTTCCGCACAGTTCGTTCTTGGTTCCGTGGCATTCCAATGATTCCCATAAATTGGGAGTATTATTGAGCATAATTTAATTAAATGCACTAAAGGTGTTATTTGGATCATATTATTTGAGGGGACACCTTACTATAATAGCTCATTGGAACCAAGAGAAAAAACTATAAAGGTTGAGATGATGAAAAAGTGACTTCCAGTGGTCGGAATTGCTTTAAAGTCAAATAAATCAGTTTTTGGAATAAAAAAGTTTATTAAATCAATAAAGTGATTTTATGAAAGAATATTAATGATGAATTAAAAGTCACTTGAGGAGAAAAAGGTGAAAGGGGTTATAAAAGAGAGATGGGGGCTCATATTCTCTCATTATGTTGATGATTACTTTGATTTGGTTTGAAGAGTTCTTGGAGCCTTTGGGGGTTTGGAGTAAACCCTAGTTTGGATTGGTTTCGGTGGTGAGAGATCCACTCTAACTAATCAGGTTTTGGTGGTGAAAGATTCCACCCTAGCCATAGATTGGGAAGACCATTCAAGTCTTCCATTTGGATTCCACTATTGAGGAGCTTGATCTACCTTTTTGAAGCAGTTTGGGGTTTGAAGAAGACATATTTTCTCTTGTGTAGGCTGGGATATTATTTGGAGGACAATTTGTTTGAGTTTTATTATGTGGATACTGATTCCTTCTCATGTAGGCCAAATTCTACTTGTAGAGAGGCCGAGATATCATTGGTAAAGGCAGCCATCTCATTTATGCAAGTCGTGGCATCTAAAAGAAAGGACTGTGTTGTTGTTTGTGGAATTTTATAGGGAGTGTTGACCGCCTATTCAGCTAGGGGGTCAACTCATGTGCCATGAAGTATGCATCATCAGATGCACATATGTCGAAGACAATATTGGTTCTACTTGGGCATTTGATGCTCCAGCACAAAATTTTGTAAACGAAATTTCCGCACCCCTGCGTGGGTTAATAATGTAATAAGTCTGCATGGATCATAGTTAGGTCAGGTACCTTGGGATGTTTTCATTGGGAGAGTTCCTTTCACCGAGGGTTTTTTATCCTCAGGTTGTCAACTGGGCTTTTCGGCCCAGCTGACTTCCCATGAGTTTTTCCCTCCTCACATGCAATAATTCCTCCAAAGTGGTGAACGACGTTCTAATGATCTCATCCTTTGGTAGCTATTGTTTAGGAATGTTGTAAATGACCATGCCAGACAATGTAGAAAGTTTCGCGGAATTTCGTCGAGTTTAGATAGGATTTTTTTTTAATTAATTAAATTTTAATAATTTAATTAATTAATTGTTTTTTGAGCAAATATAGTAAAAACTGGGTCTTTGGGTTTTTGATAGGGGTATTTGTGCTCAAAAGAAATGGAATAGCACCCCCTACACCCATAGACCAAGTTTCAGCTCAGTTGGACGAAGTTTGCTATGTCTTTGTCCACTCAGAGTCAGAGTCAGTCAAAACAACAATTTTAATTGTTAAGGTGACATTGCCAGAATGTCAAAATTATTGTAATTTTGAATTATTGAGTAAGTGTGAAGGTGGTAAAGAGCAAGTTAGACCCTCCTAACCTACCCAAACCCAACTTAACAACTTCACAACTTAAAACACCCCCTAAAC
>JZKD02S1965991.1:515689-527024 GCA_000966675.3 Picea glauca
TAGCAAAGAGTATTCTTGCTAGTTTATGCTTGTTGGATAGCTAAGGGTTTGAAGTATTTCATATTGTTAGTCTATTCAATATTTCTATCTATTTCCATGCTTCACATCTTTCTTTGAGTTTTGCAGGTTACTTCAAATGGATTATTGGGATAGCATCAAGAAGGAGCCTACCCTTAAACCCTTCTCACACTCCTAGCTTTCTTGTTCTGCATACATTCCATTTGTATTTCAGTCTTCTAACACTCTTAGATAGGTCAAAAATATTCACTTTTTATTGGAGATTTTATGTAAAAAAAATTCTGTGTAAAAACAGAATTTTTTTTTGACATTTTGTGTGTGTTTTGCAGCATTTCCAGTAGGCTTTTGCTTGTTGTTTTTTGCAGGTTCTTACCAGAAACAAGGGGAGACGCTGCCCAAATCCATCCTCAAGACTTCCCCAAGAACCCACTTTGGTTTGGTAACTATTCCTCTACTTTTTCTTTTGTAAATCTAAGTTTTATGCTTCTATTTCATGATTCTTTTTTTTTGTATAAATCACAAACTAACATAATAAGTGCCTACACCTTGGGAGAGAAATCCCCAATATCGTTGGGCTAGATTAGTTTAATATTTGCAAGTTCATTCTTTATTTTTTATTTGTTGCCCCCCCTTGTCAATAAGGCAAGATAGTGTGGCCTTTTTCTCTTTTTAATAATTTGTTTGTTAACTTAATAACCCTCTTTGGCCAACAATGGTAGGCTTGCCTCCACCTTGGCCATTGTAAGTGGTTCCATCCTTTAAGTTTTTTTTTATCTTAATAAGCTAATGTGCCTGCACCTTGGGACAGTAATCCCCAAAATCGCTAGGCTTAAGGGAAACTTATCTTTGATGATTACATGCTTAATGGTTTAAAATATAATCGAGAGTAGTCATCACAATAATCTTGCTTTTATCTTTTAAGTTATTTCTCTTTACATGTTTTTAATGTCTCATGGATGAATGATTTAAGTCATGCTTAAGTGGTAAAACTAGTTTTTTGTTTAAGTTGTTCATCTCATCTATTTTCTAAGTTTTGGTCTATATAGCATATGTGAACTTTCATGGTTTAGGATAATAGATCTCTCACATCTGCAAACTTTCCATTTTCAAGCATATCTACTTTTACATGGGTTTAACATAAAATGTGTTGATGAATGGTTAATCTAAGTCTCTTTCTCATTTTCATAAGGCAAGCTGTTCTTGCCCGTTTATCTTGCAAGTTGAATGTCTAAATGGTGATGTGATGCTATGGTGATTATCTTTGCTTAATGTTCTTTTCATTCATGTTACATTTTATGGGCTAAGCATTTACATTCATAACTTTACATCTTTCAAGCAGATTTTTTTTCACCTTTAACTTTCAAATCTACATGTGGAATGGTTAATGAATGAATGGTACAATATTTTGCAACTTTCCATTTATGTTTTGATGTGTTAATGGTCATCTGATTCACATCTTGCAAACACACTTTCTCCATCATTTTCAATTCGGCTATGCGCTAAAAAGTAAAATTTTAAGTACCTAAGACACTCTTAAAAGCAACCCAACACACCTAAAGACCCACCCGAGGGTCATAATAACACTTAGACAACTTAGGACGCTTTATTCAGCCATCTCCACCATCTAAAACGGGTTTGAGAAAAACAACGGAGGGAAGTGGCGGGGGACCGTCGTGTGATCCTTAAGGGGATCCTCTCTGGGAAGTACTCTTACTGTCAGGGCTGGCCGTGGAAGATAGGGTGGGCCTCGTTGCCTTACTATCTTGAGCACCCGACAGTCATTTGGCCAAGGGAGGAGGAAGTTTAAAGCACCAACATAGTTTAGGGGGAGGGAAACTAAAATTAACTTAACTTTTAAGAAACTCCTTAAACACTTAGTTGCATAGATCATCCATGTTGTGTTGGGGGACTTAGATGTATGCTTAGGACACACATTGGTGATACTTTTATATGCTTATATCTTTATTGCAACTACATGGTTGATGTCTTTAATGTTTCATGTCTTATTGAGCAATTGAGTTAAACATTGTTATATCTTGTTTCATTGCTTTCATGGTGTGATTCAAGAAAGGGTTGAGTATCCCACTTGGGGAAACATCACCTTCTTGAGTCTTGAGTGCTTTTTATGGTTGCCAATGAAAGCGGTCCAATAGAGTAAGTGCTATTGGGGCATGCTTGGCTCATGTGTTGATCTCACTTACATTTTCTTGTATCTTTGTATCTATTTGTGTATTGTGTAAACATTGTACATCTTTAATTTCTTATTGTAAGTACTTGTAATCTATGGTTTGAGGTAGTTTCAAATCATTTCACTTGTAAAACTTTTGTAATTGAACCACCCTCAAACATAGTTGACCCCATTGCCCAACCTTAGGCACTAGTCTTAGTTGACTTAGGGAAAGGGCTGATTGTCATATAGGATAACTTGCACTTTGCATTTGCTACCTTAGCATCCTAGGCTAGTTTTCCGCCTTAGCCCTTAATCAATTAAAATTAACTCCTAGAACATAAAGTTAAATCACATCTAGTAACTAGGGACTATCCCCCTTGGCTTCCCTAGGAGTAAGCCTAGAAGGAAGAGGTTCCAGTCAAGGTGACAGTGTGGACTGAGAACCTAGACATTGTGCCTCCAAGGACACACTAAGTGAGCCGGACTTAGCTCACGTTAGCAAGTGTGTATTAGGACGGCAACAGGGAGTGCATCCTCATTTCAGTTCAGAAATATTTGGAATGAACCTGGTTTTTGTTCGTGTGAATATTCAAGGGAGGTCGTGACCTTCATTTCAGATTATGGGTCTCAAGAGGGTTCCACTGCCATTGTTTACAGTGCTTATTTTGGAGCTGAGACAGTTATTCCAGTCCATGGGTGTAAGAAGGCTGTGTGGAGCAGAGAAAACTATCATTTCCCTCTATTCTTCTCATTAAAATCATGCCATCTTTTGCTGCTTATGTTGTCCAGAACAGAGGATCGATCTATTGCCTTGAATGCTGGCCCAAGCATGATTGCTACAGCAAGCAAATAAACTCTGTGTGCCAAACTCTGTTGGGGAGGCACTGTTGTGCAGCAAATTGGGGATTTACAGCAGCAAGTAGTCTTTATTCTCATCTCTATTCCAGCTGTATTTTGAGGTTAGAGTAATAAAAACTCAGATCTGATTTGTTGGCATTGTTTGCTGGTTGTAAATATGTGTTGAAGTGTTGGCATTTTGTGATTATGGTTTCTATCTTTGGATGCAATAAAATCATGTTTGGCGAATAACTTTGTATAAAAATTATAACCCATAACATTAGAACCAAGCCAGCAGTCACATAATAAACAAACAATAGCAACAAAGGGAGATTTACAGTGGGGTTTCAATATGTTAGCAAACTGTTTGACTAAAGGCACAAATCATAAATACACCTAAAAAGCTACAGCAGTTAGTAAAGGAGGTTTCCTTGGGTTTTGAGTGAGCCTACCAAGTGTTTGACAAAAGCCTTACACCAAGAACAAGCTACATCAAATAGGGAAAGAGTTATTACAGGAATTTTGGTCATTTCCCCCAACTGTTTGAAGAAAGTCCACAATCAGAAAATTGTTAGAATGCTACAGCAATAGGCACAAGTTTATTACAGTCACTAGGTGGGGCATTACAACGGTGGTCTCCTACTCATCTTGGATGTTTTTGACGGTGTTAACCCCACGTTGCACTAGGATGGACTTGCAGTTGAGCGGCCAAAGATTGAACATTCACATGTTCAAAATCAGAGTTCAGAAGTCCAGCCAGTCAAATATGACCACTTTTTTGCATTTTTGTCCCCTGAGGGGGGCATTGTAATAAGATGAGATTAGCATGATGATTTTGTAAAAGGCTTGGCCTCCTAAGACTTGATCATGAGTACATACTCTAGAGTGTTTTTTTTCACTTGTTATAATTTCTAAATTTTTTCACTCACTACCTCCAAAGCTGGAGTGTGTATTGATGGTTAGGCCTTAGCTTGGAAAATCTAAGTCTAGTGTCTAAATGTTTAAATTACCATGCTAGGTCATCATTTTTGAGTCATATGGAAATTGCGCTAAGTCTCCCATAGGTTTTTTAATGTTTTGAGTCATTAAAAAATTTCTCATAAAACAGGATATTTTAATTGTAATTTAGTCATATATTAAAAAAGTGGTACGAGGAGGCATTATATGCCTTTGGGGTATTCATTTTTGGACCTAGAATACCCACTTTTGTGAGTGAAATTAGTGATTTTAATCACTTAAAAATTAATTTTTCTCACAAAAATCAATAAAAGACAAAAAATCAGAAAAATCAGCAAGTGCTATTTTTTGGGAAACATGTTTTGAATTAACTCACTCTTACTTGAGTTGACTTAGCCTTGTTGGCACTTGAGTAAGAGTCTTGAGTGAGTTAACTTGAATTGTCACTCGAGTTGGAAGCCTCCTCAACTAAGTCACCTGACACGGGGACATGGGACACGAAGGACACGGAAATACGAGTATCCGACATGAGCATGACGACCCCCGAAAATAGGACACGGAGGACACGTTATATATATATATATATATATATTTTAAAATATATATATAATTTATATATCAAAATTTAAATTATGAATTACACATGCAAAAACGAAATAATCAAACTGTAAACAGTTACATGATGATGATACAAATTCAATCATACAACTAGTACTAACTTAGTAACTACTAAGTTACTAACATAAATGATGACATTGCCAACTCAACACAGTTGTCCAAACCCATATCATCAGGAAACACATCCCACATCTTTGTCTTTCCCTTCAGCCACTCTTCTCTCTACCTAGTGTCTGCAAATAAGACAGAGGTTAGTGTGCAGATACACCACTAAGTCACTTGACACGATGACAAAGAGAAGAGTTCAACAAAAGAGTTTATACTTGAGTGAAGGGTACATTTTTACCGGGGTCGTGACAAAAGAGTTCAACAGTCAATGCCACCAACATCGAGGTACATAAAGGGTATGCTGCCCTTGATTAAATGTTAGTTTCATACCCTCGTACATGATAGAATCCAGTGGAAACATTGCAATCCTGCCAATCTTGAAATCCTGAAAACCGTTAAGTCTGTTGAATTTTGAATGGGACCTAAAATTCTACTTTCTCCATATGAAGTCCAATGAGGTTGGAACCACTCTCAAACATCCTGAAACAATTAATGGTAATGAAAGATAAAAGAGAATGTCACTTTAATATTACCATTAATTACTAGGGCGGGTAAAATGGAGCGGGTGGGGACCTCTTTAAATAGAATTAGTAAGGCAAAATAACCCTTAGTTGCACACTGAAACACCTCAAAGTTGCAACTTGCATGAGAAAACATGAGCCAAGGTCCTTTTCTGAGCAGGACACATGTCCTATTTTCAAGACACGCGTGTCCTGTGAACATGACACGTTCTAAACGAGTGTCCGACACATGTCCTACCGTTTGGTGTCCGACACGTAGGATTCGCGACACGAGGGGGGGTTTGGACATGTCAGGTGACTTAGCTCCTCAATGTAAGGTGCGCCCTCCTTGGGGAGAGGTGGCACACTCATGAGGAGGGTTGCCTACCTCTTGAAAGGTGGTGCCCTCCCTCTTGCTCTCTCCCTCACAAGTGTCATCCATTAGGGTATGAGGAGATGTGGCAGCTCATTGATGCACACTTGGCTCACTCTCTCCTCACAAGCGGTATGCCCTCCCTCTACACTTGGTGTGCCCTCCTGGATATTCGACAAGAGGGTTTGTGTAAGAAATCTGGCAAGAACTTTGAGATTTAGGTTCTCCCTGTTGGATCTCCCACATTCTCTTGAGCTTGTGTGCAAAATTAGAGGGATACTCTCTCTGTTGGATATTCAGCAAGCTCAGCCTCCATTCTAAGGAATAGCCTCTTAGAGACCACATCTAGATTAGTTTTCTTTTCTGCAATGTCATTTTAAAACATTAATCAACTCTAAAATTTACAAGGACATTCACATGATAGTCTCCATTTTCAGCGACATCACATACATTTCACGACTCTTGGCACTTGTCTCATTACTTTACTTTCAAAGCCATTTGCTTCAAGCATTTATATTTACAAAGCATTTCGATTTATCTTGAAGTATTCCTTTTTCTTATGGTTATTTACTTACAAGAATCAATATTCATTTGATTATCTTTTATGCAAGTATATCTTTGGTTTTGAGAATCTTTGTCATAATTAATTTTGGTGAATGAATGAACGATATATATTGTTGGTATAGATTCATATTTTGTTGTATTGTTCTTTGCAATAAAATCCTAGACTACTAGTTGTGCTTAGATTTAGTTTTGAGCCTTAGTATATTTTCTTTAGGGACTACCCCCCTTGGCTTCGCTAGGAGTTGGCCTAGACGAAGGAGTTGAGGATCAAGTAACAACACCTTGACTCTAGACTTGCCCCCAAGGACACACCTAGTGGATTGAAGGTTTTTTCCATGCTACCCGAGGTGTGTATAAAGGCGACAACATATTTTAGCCCCATTGTCGGGGATAAATCTTTCTATTCCTGGAATACGACCTTCGTTTTCCATTTGGTTTTTACTTCGTTTTTTTATGCTTGTTGTTTATCATAAATAGACTCGATCATCTGAAGACTCCACTTAATTCCAATTTGACTAAGTATTCTACAAGAAAGAATTCACAAGGCTTGGTTGATTTCAACCCTGAACTTGAAAAGGTTTATAGGAGGAGGTTAGCTAGAGTCTCTTCTCGTAGAATCCTTGATTATTTAGGATTCAAGTCCATTTATGATATTCACTTTGTTTTTGGTAATAATAATTTTAGTTTAGAAATGGCTATATATGATCCTTGTGATTTTTCAAATATAAATGGTTATCCTCATGCAATCCCAGAAAAGGCTATTGAAAAGTTACCTAGTTTTCAAGGGAATAATGTTATAAATGCTAAAACTCATATCAAAGATTTTATGAGATGTATTAATAAATGGTGTGTTGCACATGATTATGAGGATGTTAAAATGAAGTTATTTGTTTTGTCTTTAGAAGAAGATGTTTATGGCTGGTATGAAGATTGTGCAAATAATAAGTTTAAAACTCTTAAAGATCTTTTAGATGCCTACATAGAAAGATGGGGGGAGAAAAAGATCATCACCACCTTTTAGCTACCCTCAACACAATAAAGAAAAATGTGTTAGAATAATGTAGATGTGCTCGTTTCACCATAGACAATGCTACACCATTGTCACCCATCCATAGGCACAAAGCCACCCCCGAGCACCTTAACCTTTGACAAAAAGAATGATTTCGGGAAGCCACACCATAACCCACACATGACCAAGAGAGAGAGCGCACCTTCTCCAAAGGTAGCGCACAAGATAAAGATACCGAAAAGACTGAACAAAAGAAAATTTCCCAACTGCAGTTGTTGTTGCTCCTCCTCCAAACTTGCATATTGTTTCTAGTTTTTTGGGTGAAAGTGAGTGAACAAATGAGCCAAGACGTCCTCTGTTTATACTAATCTATCCAGTGACTTTTTTGGCTGGGCCGACCTGACTTTCTGGTAATTATATTTTCTGTTTATCTTTTTCCTATGGAGCCGACTGGTCCTTTTGGAGGATAATTCCTTAATATTATATATTCTGCTGAGCCAACTTGTCTTCTAGGGTTTTCACACATTTGTTTAGGGTTTCTCTTGCTTCCAGAATATTCTATTCTAGTCAAAGGTTACATATGGAGGTTAATAACTCCCGCATCTACCATAATATCAACACTCCCTCTTAGATAGGGAGGTATTAATGGTCTCAAACACATCCATCCATCTTCACATGGCATGGGCAAGACTCACCAGTCTTGCAGACCATTCTACAGGTAGCATCATCATGTCATACATGGCTACACCCATGTGGACCTGTCAATCTCGTCTAGGGGCCACAACCCGCTAGAGAACACTAGAGCTACACCTCGTAGTGTGTGTCACCATCATCGTCATGGATTATACCCACATGACGTGCTCACCCATGGCTACACCCATGTTGTGAGTATCATCATCACTATCAGCATCATTTGGTAGAAATCTAGCATCAAAACATATCATCACAATATTCATGAGCCTCATTTAGCTATATTGATGATCCATCTCCACCACCATGTGTCTAGCACCTCGGGTCATTCTTGTCCCATGACAAGAATCGTGAACTCATCAGAGCCACATTCACCTCATAGTTGATCCTCTCATAAGATCACTCTATGAATGCATTTAGCTCGATGCTATTGGACACGTGTGTCTAGCACATCAGGTTTTTCTTGTTCCATGACAAGAATTATGACCACATCGGAGCCACAAACACCTCATGGTGATCCTCTCGTAGGATCACTCTGTGAATGCACTCAACTCGATGTTATCGAACCCATGGAATTGCACCTCAAGCACCTCGAGTCTTCAGTCCGTCGAAGACTACGTCGGGGCACATCTACTCCGAATGTAGATGTTCCTTATATCCCTTGGTTTGCAGCCCAGTTCCTGTGGAGATAGAGTCGACCCGATGCTTATTGGGGCTACTCACCTACTCGTGAGAGTTTCAAGGCCCAATGCAATTCACACATAGGAGATCTAGCAGCAACTCGAATCTTCAATCCGTCGAAGAGTACATCTGGGCCTATTCCCACATGATCAATCTTGGAATATAGGCATGATGCTGCAATCATCAGTACTCCCCTAGGGAAACATTTCCATTCCTTCCAAGCATGTCCCAGACAGAGGCTTAGTACAAATGTCAACTATCTGCTCATCTGGGGATAAGTGATGGAGCCTCACTACTCCTTCCTACACCATGTCTCTGATGAAGTCTTGCAATATCCTTCATCTCAAACTTTGAAGTCAACTCCCTCTATCTGAGAGAATCCTCAGACCACACTTTTGTCTGCTGCATGCCCCTTTGTGTCCTGCAAAGTGTCACGAAACCAAACTGGCTTCTTCCTGAACAATGGCTCCCTCTGAAGTCTGACTCCCTCCGACTCCTTTCAAGTCTTGCTTTTCTGTGGTAACCTTTCCTGGAATACGTAGGATAACTTGCCCGAAACAGAAACAACAAGAGAAAAAGTATTTCCAATATAATATCATTTTATATAAGAACATATCAATTTCATGGTAATTCATTGTAGCATTACCAAGGTGTCTTGCTTGAGAACAAGAACAAGAAATATCTCCTAGAGGAGATGTTAGTTCATATTGCAATTAAGTACAATAATCATTTATATTAATAGTACATGCTACTAAGTATTCATTTGTTCCTAGCATTAATAAAATATAAAGGATTGCAATACTCACTTAAGCAATAATAATAAAAATATCAAACATGATATGAAAACCTGGAGTCTGGCTATTGTTCCGCTTGAGTTGTTTTTCTTCTGAGACAAGTATTCTTTCCAACCTAGAGAGTGTGTTGTTCCTCTAAATGTATTGGATATGAGATCCCTCTAGATCTACTATTGTTACTTTGACGAAAGATCCCTTCTCCTGCAAACACCCTCAAGATACTGATACAGTTTAAACATATACAAGTACATACCTCTGACAGCAACGACACCATCCGACAATAGTGACAAGCAATGACGAACCCAAAAATTTTAAAGTGCTCCAACTTGCAATCTGGAGGTAGCTATAGACACGCTAGGGTAAGGCACACTAGGACAACCAAAAATTAGTCCCAATACTTTACAAAAAATTTCATTGCAATTGGTACTGCAACTGGTATTGGCACAACAACTAGCACTGAAATTGGTGCTACAACTGGCAAGAAGGAACTGGCACTGCAATTGTGCTACAATGAGCTTGACAGAGAGTTGTGGATCTACCTTCCAGTTGTTAGACTGTTCCGAAGGTGGTGTGGGCCCATAACCCGTTAGAATAATGTAGATGTGCTCGTTTCACCATAGACAAACTTACACCATTGTCAGACATCCATAGGCACAAAGCCACCCCTGAGCACCTTAACCTTTGACAGAAAGAATGATTCTGGGAAGCCACACCATAACCCACAGATGACCAAGAGAGAGAGTGCACCTTCTCCAAAGGTAGCGCACAAGATAAAGATACCGGAAAGACTGAACAAGAGAAAACTGCCTTGCTGCTCCTCCTCCTCCAATCTTGCACATTGTTTCTAGTTTTATGGGTGAGAGCGAGTAAACAAATGAGCCTAGACGTCCTCTATTTATACTAATGTGTCCAATGACTTTTTTGGCTAGGCCGACCTGACTTTCTGGTAATTATATTTTTTGTTTATCTTTTTCCTGTTGAGCTGACTGGTATTTCTCGAGGATACTACCTTAATATTATATATTCTGTTGAGCCAACTTGTCTTCTAGGGTTTTCACACATCTGTTTAGGGTTTCTCTTGCTTCCGAAATATTCTATTCTAGTCAAAGGTTACATATGGAGGTTAATACCTCCCGCAACTACCATAATATCAACAAAATGAAAATGAAACTATGGAAGAATTCATCAAGAAGTTTAATGACTTGGTTTCAAGCTTGCACACAGAGATCAAGCCTCCGGTAATGCCATCTTAATTTATTACATTGAGGTCTTTGTTGGTGAAATGAGATATCAGTTAAGAGATAAAGAACCTACCAGCCTCAAAATCGCTCAAGAAATGGCAACAAAGATTGATAAAAATATGCAAGCATCGGGAAAGTCCAACCATCCAAGTTTTACAAAGGGTAATACTTCTAAGCAGTTAGAGTCTAAAGAAAAATCAGTAGCATCAGATAGTAAGTCTTCTTCATCAGATCCCATTAAGGAGTTAACAAAAATGATCAAAGCCATGGAATCTAACCATGCTGCCCAATTGAATGCAATGCAAAGCATATTAATTGCCATGGAAATAAATAATGCCAATAGATTCCAGCCTAGGCAAAACAATGAGAAGTGGCAGAAAAGAGCCCCCCCTCAAGATCAGAGACCACCTAATCAACTAGAAGCAATGAACATCGAATATTGTTAATGATGAAGCCCCTCCATTTTGCAGAGCTTGTGAGGACTTTCATGAAGAGTCTACTTGCCCGATAATTTTTCAAATTAATGGGCAAGGACTCCCCGAGACAAGCAACTATGTTGGAAATACTAGAAGGTGTGATTTTATCAACAATGTAGGCAAGACTCACAAAGTCACTGAAGATGTATGGAATCGGTATTGTTGACCGCTTGTTTAGCACAGGGGTCAACTCATTATCATGAAGATTATTCTATGTCATAGACAGAGATGGTTCTACTGGGTGTTTTATACACCAGCACTTAAATTTTTGTAAACGGGATTTCCGCACCCCTGCGAGG
>JZKD02S1965992.1:24122-34665 GCA_000966675.3 Picea glauca
ATACAATGATTCAAATGGACTCATTTTTAATGAGTCTTAATACCAATTATTGTAAGCAAATTCCACTAAGTGGATATAATCTTCCCACTTTGATGGTTGGTCCATCACATACATTCTGAGCATGTCTTCAATGATTCTATTAGTCCTCTCTGTTTTCCCATTTGACTCTGGGTGATAAGCTGTGATGAGATTTAAATTTGTCCCAAATCCTTTGAACAATCATTTCCAAAAATTAGAGGTAAACTATGGATCTCTATCTGAAACAATTTCCTTAGGCACTCCATGTAGCCTGGAAACTTCCTTCATGTATATATATGCAATGTTTGTTGTCTTGTGTGTGTTCTTCACAAGAATAAAATGCGCAACCTTTGTTAATTTATCAACCACCACCATGATGCAATCATGTAACTTCCCTGTTCTGGTTAATTTTGTAATGAAATCAATTGTAACTACTTCCCATTTCCACTTAGGAATGGGCAATGGTTGTAGCAACCCCACTAGATGTCTATGCTATGTTTTCACCTTTTTGAATTCTAGACACCTAGCTATGTAATTAGCCACTTCTTTCTTCATTCTTGGCCAAAAGTATTGGCTTCTTACAGTTGCAATTGTCTTCTAATATCATGGGTGTCTAACATATGGCACATTGTGCATTTCCCTCAACACTATATTTTTCATCTCTCCTAAATATGCCACATATATCTTTCCTTTGTACATGAGGATTCCATCCTCTTTCAACTCATAATAATTAGATTTCTTCTATAAATTGTCTTACTGTAATGTTTCTTTTATTTTTACATATTGTTGGTCTGAATTTGCAGCCTCTAAAATTATGTCTTTTAAATCTGCATGCTAATAGATGAAATGTGAATTTCATGAGTTCTTCTGTTGAGTGCATCAACTACCTGATTTTCCTTTCCTTTGATATGCTTGATTTAAAATTCATACTCAGAAATTCTAGCCATCTAGTTTTCCTGGAATTTAATGTTGGTTGTCCAAACAAATGCTTCAGACCATAGTGGTTTATCCTTATCTCAAATATTCTCCCCATAAGTAATGTCTCCACATTTTTAATGCATGTACAATCAATGCTAACTCCAAGTCATGTGTAGCATAATTCATTTCATGATATTTTAATTTTTTAGATTCATATCATATCACATGCTCTTTTTTAGTGAGGACTCCACTGAGACCTTCCTTGCATGCATCAATGCACACTACAAAATATTCATATGGATCTGTAATATTTAATATTGGTGCACTTGTTAAATTTTCCTTCAACTATTGAAAACTTTCTTCACATTTTGGATTCCATTGAAAATTCACTCCCTTATTTTGCAAATAATTTATTGGGCTTGCAATATTTGAAAACCAATTTATGAATCTTTGGTAATAATATGCAAGACCCATAAATGATCTAACCTATGTCACATTTCTTAGCGTTGGCCATATTCTAACGACTTCTATCTTCCTGGGATCAACTATTATCCCCTCTATTGAAATAATATGCCCCAAGTAGTGAATATTCTTTTGATAAAAGATGCACTTACTTAGTTTGGGACACAATTTATGCTCTCTCGAAACTTGCAACACCATTCGTCAATGTTGATCATTCTCTTCTTTTGTCTTGGAGCATATTATAATATCATCCAATAGAACAATCACAAAATTTTCCAGGTACTCCTTGAACACTCCATTCATCAGGCACATGAAAATTCTTGGGGCATTTGATAGCCCAAATGGCACTTCTGTGAATTCATAATGCCCATATCTTGTCCTAAATGTTGTCTTGCCAATATCCTCTTCTTTTATCCCTACTTGGTGATAACCTGATCTCATGTCAATCTTGGAAAATATTCTTTCACCTTTCATCCGATCAAAAATATTATCAATTGTTAGCAAAGGATACTTTTTATTTATTGTGTCCTTATTCAGCTGTCTAAAATCAGTACATAGCCTTAATGTTCCATATTTCTTCTTCACAAAAATAACTGGGGCTCCCCAAGGTGACACACTTGGGCGTATATACTACTTCTTCAAAACTTCTTCAAGATGCATTTGAAACTCTTTTAGTTATGGTGTGCTCATTCTATAAGGTTTATTGGACACTGGGGAATATCCTATTACCAAATCAATAGAGAAATCAATGTCTCTCTTTGGTGGAAATCCTGGGATTTCCCCCAAAAAATATTCAAAATATTTCAAGACCTAATGGTGTTCAATACTTCCCACATTATTTCTGTGTAACGACCCCTCCATTACGACAACAAAGTGACGTACACCAGGTCATTTTTTTTTTCCTTTAAAGTTGTGTTAGGAAAATTAAAACATCATAATAAATAGTCAACAGATCAATCACATATATTAACAAAACAATAATAATCCAATATGACACATTGTCGACACCTCATTACCATGAACCATGACACACACATAAATGTATTAACATATTAATTAACAACATACCAACATCATTGCATTCTACCATTAATAACAATGCATAACAATACAAATCTTAAACATTCAACGCATCTCGTAAGGACCATCATCAGATATCACTAAGAAAACACACGATTCCATAACAAATCATAAGGATCATAAATATAATCTCAAGAAACAAATAATATACTACCCGCCCAACTTACCCTGCAAGGTTAGGACCTCTAGGACACATAAGCAATGCTCAAGCCTAGGTTCTAATTGATTTTAACCATTTAAGGTTTCAGGGATGGCGACTGTTCTGAGGAACAAGGAGGTGTCTACATCCCACTATCACAATCAATCCAAGAAGCTAGCTAAATCAATAGAGTCTATGATCATCGACCACATCAATCCTAAACATCAATTAACATGGCGCACAAGGAATCATTCTCATCACTCATCATATATCATATCATTTTCAATTTGCGCAAGCAGTCTGAATTCTACAACAATCATTCGTTAATAATTTCATGGCGCAATAAAATTTGTTAATTCATCATTCGTTAGTACATTAATGGTGCAAACAAGGTGTTTTAATCCATCATATGACCACATGAGTGAAGGCGCAAGGTAAACGACTATATATATAAGTTGTATAAGGAAATCTAATCACAAACATAAATTGAACATCGCCTAAAGTTGAGGCGCAAGAGTATCATCAATTAATTCGTTGCACAAGATATAAGGTCTAAAATTCATTCACCACATCATAAATTCATCACACACAAGTAGTCTAATGTATCTAATATCATTCCTTACATCAAGGTTTCATTGCGCGCGAGGTGTCTAGGGTCTAACATCATACATTACTTTTAAAATTTAGTCCCCGCAAGGTTTCGATACCATTAATGCATTATTTCCACATCAACAATTCAAGACACAAGATAAGACATTTTTATTTTGCAAGGCTCTAGAGCATAAGATAAATGAATCAGTCATACTTCACAATAATTAAGGAAACAATATTAACCAAAATCAATACAATCACGCGACATCCATATTTAAGGCACAATAGAAACTAGATATCAATCCATCATATCCTAATAAATTTAAAGGCACAAATAATAATTGTTTAATCAACATACATTACAGTGAAATTTATTTCGCGCAAGGTATCTAAACTAAAAAATTTGTAGGTTATGTCTTGATCTGAATGGTGATTGATACGATTTAATATGTAAGGTACATTGTGCACTCGCTCAAATGTACATCAATTTCAATGACAAAGATAATTAACAAAACTTAAATTAAGTTCTTTTAGAATAACCTTATATCATCGATACATGCCAATGGAACCAACTATTGTTCAATATTAGTAAACGAAAATCCACTATGACCACAACCTCATTTGATCCAACTTGACACAAAAAAAAATTAAAAAAATAAAAATAAAAATAAAATAAACCCTACACTACCCATTATGACAACATTAAGAAAATTGGTTACTCATGTAACTAACAATCCATACCCCTCACGACCCCTCAAATTAAATTAATTAAGTAAATTAAATTCCTATTGATAACTGGTGTAAGGGATTTTATTAAAAGGATTAAATTAAATTCTTCCACTAGCAACCTACAATCTGGAGCAAGGAATATGCCACATATCAAGGGGAGAGCATGATGAGCAGGCCCGAAGCTTGTCAATGGTGAGCGCGGAGGAGAAGGGAAAGTTTAGTTGGCTGAGGTGTGTCCCTCCCAAATCGTAGTGAGTCTCATAGGAAAAATAAATCGACATGCAATTTGAATGGTGGGGGTGGTATCCCTCCCAACCTCGCAGCTAAAACATAGGAGTCTGGGCAGGAGAATCAGGATGGTTGAGAGAAAATAAATGAAGAAAGGGGCAGTTCCTTGATGATAAAAAAAGATGCATGAATAAAGGAAGGATTTTGGGCGAAAATCAAGATGAATTGCTGAGAGAGATCAAGCAACTCCTTGATTCACCTGGTAAAAACACAGAGATCTATCCCTGGTATAACGCAAAGAAAAATGTTTTGGTGCTGGGTGATTTTAAGAATGAAATGTTGCGTAAATACGTAGAGAATTCATCGTGAAAATGTTGTAAGAAACGATGAGAACGTAGGCCCCAAATCGTGGTGTTGAGAAAAATAAAAGTATTAAAGGTGTTGAGCATCTCGCTGCTCAACATGATAGGCAATGGGAGGAGGCATGGAGCCCTAGGCTGAAGGGATTGTTGTATAAGCAGGGAATGGTGGGAAAAATCTAAAAATGGGATGATCTCACAAAGGTCCAGCAAAAACGTAGAGAGAGAAAATGAAACCGGATTTCAAACTCAGAGGAAGGTACATTCTCCCAGGAAGGTTATATCCTTGTTTTTTGTTCCCAACGGTGGATTAAGGTAAAACATTCCCCAAATCACATCAAGAAAAAATCAATGGGTTGAGTTAAGAAGAAATTCTAAGGGTCCTTCTCCTAATTCATGGAGCCAAGAAGGAGGGCATTCATTTGACTTAAGGAATCATTTAAACACCTCCGCCTTCAGAATTCCATATTCCAATCTATCTAAGGGTAGGAAATGATGTCATTACACGACTGAAGGTGGCTCAGAAAAAATTAAATAAACTCTAACTTAAGGATTTTTTTTTATTATCCGCTAAGTACCAACTCATTTTCAAAAACCATAGATTGTGAGGTTCGACCACAAACAAAAAGGGAATAGGTTTCATAAATGGAAATTAATTCTCAAGAAAAGACTTGAAGCACACAAACAATATTTCATGCAAATTTAGGCACACTAGCCTTCTTCATTTCAGATCAACTACCAATTAAATTCACCCACTACAGTTCCAGAATCCATTACAATTTTCATCAATATCTAAACCCATATACAGAAATTAAACAATTACAAATGCACATTTAACACGAGTATTGTAACCGAAGGTGAATAATCTGAAGTTGTTGTTCTGCGCTTGTGATCCGTCCAACTCTCGACTTGCTATTCGTTGAGACCTCACCGGTACCTCCCAACCAATGCTAGGGGTACTCTTCTTCCCCCTGAGCCCCCCATGCCATGAAGGGTCCACACACACAAACCAGAGAAAAGATATCTCCCATCTCACCTCACAAGGTTGAGCTACCACTCTCTATTCGAGTTGGGTATCCCAAATCCCATAAGAAAAATCAGTCAAGAAAAATATGACAGCATAACCTTACGCATACTAGTCATCATCCATTCCCCTTCTCTTCCATTTATTTTATAGAGTTCTCTTAGTCTCCCTTTTCCAAAATACACGTTAAATTCTTTTTATTAAATTTTATTAGGAAATATTCTCCCCTGTACACTTGTCACCCAATTTCTTAGTTGCACCAGAAATTCATTTAATTAATTAAATTAAATTTCCAATTTCCCTCACCCTCCTAAAAGCATTCATAAAAACGCTCCTTGTTGTCCGTTTATTCTTTCAAATTCCTTTAATGAATGATGTATTTCTTAAAGCTTAGTTGAGTTCTAAGTAGGAAATTTCTCTAGACTATATTCTTTTCTATGTTCCACATTCCTTTTGCATTTAATTTCCCCTTTTTGTCTAAGTTCTAATTTAGCAAGTTTTGCACATAAACAACAATTAATTTTTAGCTAATTTATTTCTCCTTAAATTCTAATTTGATTTTTCTTCATCCCCCATTTTATTAATTGCTTAATTAATTTTTTTTAGTCCTCATATCCTACTTAGACCTAGTCTTTATTTCAACTAGGCTTAGCAAAATTTTAAGGGAAAAATTATAATTAATAAACTTTACTCACACATAATTATTTTAAGGTTGACCATGTCAAAGTAAGATATTTTTTTCTAGGCACCTAGGTTCATTGACTCACATGTGTTTAAAAATTGTGGCATGCCCTTCAATACGCACTACGTGCTCCAAGGGTGTCGCTCGCCTTTATTCATGTTTCATTTATGCGACGTGCCCTTCAAGATGCACTATGTGCTCCAAGGGTGCCACTTGCATTTTGACTGATTTTGGTAGACGTCCAACCCTTGGAGTCAATACTCCATCAGGAGATCTTGTGGGAGACTAAGGGCCTCTAAGAAATAAGGACCCTGCCTTATTACATGCCCCTTAGAATCTTCGTGAGAAACTATCTCATTTTTCCCTCACAACATCGTGGATCTCTCGAACTAGGTAATCATTAACCTATAGTTCGAGCCACGACGAGAGTGCTAGTAGGCTGTGGCAGGACTGTTGCCACACCTCTCCCTCAATATCTCTGGTTGTCATACATGAACACTTTACTCCTAATGTGAGTCTGATTAGCAAGAAATCATCAGGCTGCACCCTCATCCTATACCTGCAAAGGAATCATGTCAATCACATGTGTAGGATCACTAACATAATGTCTAAGGACAGATACATGAAAAAAAACATCATGCATACACCTCAAATAATTAGGCAAGGCTAGTCGATAGGCCACGAGACCCTTCCTTTGCACAACCTCGAATGGTCCCATGAACCTAGGAGAGAGTTTAGCACCCTTTCCAAACTTGATCTAACTCTTTCAGTTTCACCCGCAAGAAGACTCGATCACCAACTTCATAACTACGGTCAGTGCGATGCACATCGACATAACTCTTATGTTGATCCTGCGTTTCCTTGATCCTTTGTCTTATCGTTTGAATTTTATCTTCCATTTCTTGGATTGCTTATGGTCCTACCATGACCCTATCCTCAATCCAATCCCAAATCAAAGGCATCCGACATGGTCGCCCATAAAGAAACTCAAAAGGCACCATCTTAATGGTGCTTTGATAGCTATTGTTGTATGAAAACTCTACCAGTGGCAAGAACTCTTCCCAACGCTTGTGTTGGTCTATCACGTACATACACAACATATCCTCTAAGATTTGGTTCATTCTTTCCATCTTCATGTCTGTCTCCAGGTGATATGTGGTGCAAAAGTTAAGTTGGGTTCCCAAGGCCTCTTGGAAACTAGTCCACAATCATCTTGTAAACACTGATCCTTGATCGGATATGATCCTCTTAGGCACGCCATGCAGTTTCACTATCTTGCTGATAATTTTTTTATCTATGTATTGTGCCTCATGCATCCTACTCACATGGATAAAATGTGCACTCTTCATCATAGTGTCAACTACCACGAAAATCGAGTCGTGCCTCCTTGCCATCAATGATAATTCAACAATGAAATCCATCAAAATGACCTCCCATTTCGATTCTGGAATAGCATGTGGTTGTATTAATCATGCCGGGTGTCTATGTTCAGCCTTCACTTATTGACATTCTAGATATCTCGCTACGTAGATGACTATGTCCTCCTTCATTCATTTCCAGAAGAATAAGGGTTTAAGGTCTGCTCTCATCTTCGTGACTCCTGGATGAGCCATGTACACAACTCTATGAGCTTCATTTAAGATAAAAATTCTCGATTCGTCGTTGGGAGGTATGTAAATCTAGTTATTATATCTCATTAATCCGTCGTTGTCCACAGTAAATCCCTCAAATTTTGGTACCAACATGGTGTTTTGTCCGATAAATTCCTTAACCTCTTGATACCAGTCATCGTCACGCTATATAGTTAGAATGTTTTCACGTAGATTCGTTTGAAGAGGTATTACCAAAAATATGCGTGGTCTCTGACTCAACACATCAACCACTCTATTCAATATTCCTTTTATGTAGGTAATCTTGAAATCGTACTCACTAAGAAGTTCCAACCAAATCCTTTATCGTGTGTTCAAGTTGCTTTGCATAAAATTGTGTTGCAAACCACAATGGTCTGTTTTTATTTTTAATTTCTATCCAATAAGGTAGTGTCTCCACACTCTCAAGGAATACATAATGGCTAATAAATCCAAGTCATGTGTCGTGTAGTTCTCCTCAATCTTTCTTAACTTTCTCAAGATGTAAGCGATCACTCGATCGTCTTGCATCAATACTTTGCCTAAGCCTTCCTTGGATGCATCAGTGCACACCAAGAAGTCCTTGTCCATCTCAAATACTTTTAGTATTGGCGCTATCGTCAACAAATCCTTGAGCCTTCAAAATTCTTCTGTGCATTTCTCTTTCCATACAAACCTCTTTCTCTTCTTCTGCAATTTCATAATCGGATTTTCTATCTTCGAAAAACCCTCAACGAACCATTGATAATATCTTTCCAAAAACATGAAGCTACACACTTCTGGGAAATTCGTTGGCACAGGCCATTCCATAATAGCCTCTACCTTCATTGGATCCACAAAGATACCTTTTTCAGAGATAACATGCCCTAAATAATGAATCTTTGATTGATAAAAAGAGCATTTTGACAGTTTCCCAAACAATTTGTTTTCTCGTAGACACTGTAGTACCAAGCGCAAATGTTCGTCATGTTATTCCATCATCCTAAAATATATCAAAATATTGTCAATGAATACTTAAACAAACTTCTCCAAGTATTCACGGAACACCCCATTCATCAAGCTCATGAATACCCCTGGGGAATTTTTCAGTCCAAATAGTAAAATAGTAAACTCATAATGTCCAAACCTTGTCTTGAAGGTGGTCTTAGGAATGTCTTTCTCCTTGATCTGTAACTAGTGATACCCTGATCTCAAGTCGATCTTCGAAAAAACCATCGTGCCTTTCATCTTATCAAATAGATCATCTATACTTGGCAACAGATATTGGTTCTTGATTGTTGTCTTGTTCAATTGATGGTATTCAATGCAGAGTCTCCATGACCCATCCTTCTTTCATATGAAAATAACAGGTGCACCCCAAGGTGACACACTTGGACATATAAGTCCCAGGTCCAGCAAATCCTTCAGTTGAATTTTCAACTCTTGTAACTCATGGGTCGACATCCGATAAGTCATTCTTTCTATCAGTTTAGTTCTCGGTTTTAGGTTGATGGTAAATTCCAATTCCCTCTTGGGAAACAACTGTAGTAACTCCTCTAGGAATACGTCTGCAAAATATCGTACTACTAGAAGGTTTTCTATTCCTTCTTCCATGCCCTTTTCGTTCAACGCAGGGATCACATATAGCTTGCATCCCTTGCGCATGCTCTTTCGAAGCTGTAGGGAAGAGATTAACCTTAGGGAAACTCCATGTTTCTTTACTATAATCACTCATCTTTGTCCCTCATTATCAACCAAACTCAATTGTTTCATCTTACAGTTGATTATCGCCTCATATGATTCCAAACAGTCCATGTCAATCACAATGCCATAATATCCTAAGATCGTGACTTACAGGTTGGCCTTCGTGACAAAATATCCCAGGTTAAGGATACAGCCTTCAGCCTTTCTTCCAACCTTATGCTTGGCTCCAGAATCCATTTCCATGAAGCTAAACTCATCTTGTTCGACTGCCTTTACCTTAGTTATTTTTAGCATTGCACCAAAAATAAATCTCTCTATAGCACCTAGATCTATCAAAATACTAAATGTCTGGTCAACAATAGTACCTGATGTCTTGAGCACAATATATTGGTGCTCGACCTGGCAGTTGTTCACCATTGCATGAATCTGATGGGCCTTTCCCAAATCTCCTACCGTGGTGGGTCCGAATGATCTGGCTGTTATGGCCCTCTCAACTGAGTAGTTACGCTGGTAAAGTGGCTCTCCACATGTCCAACACCCAATCTTTGGTCTAGTACTTTTGGTCCTCGATGTAGAAGTTGATGGCCCTCCATCCTGTAACCCTGGTATGTTCTATTGAACAGGCCTGAACTGTTGTTGTTGTGATTGTCGTTTTTTTTGGTGTTGTCGTCCTCTATAGGGACTCTATTGCTGAGGTGTCAATCATCCTAGTGTAGTGAAGGTGGATCCTCTTGGAGTGCCTTGATACCCTGGTGGATTTCTAGATGGTGTTTGATGTTTTTGTGCACCATATGTCACCTATCCTGTCGGTATCGCCGAAATCCTACTCTGACCTCTGCTGATGAGCTCTTCCTTAGCTATGAGGGCCTTCTGGACAACATCGTGCCATGTCTGAGGCATTAAAATCCTCACTTTCGCACAAATGTTGACATTAAGGCTGAACATGAACTTGTTTACCTTAATCTTCTTGGTTTTCAGATGCAGAGCATACCGAAGCAACTC
>JZKD02S1965992.1:39444-64838 GCA_000966675.3 Picea glauca
TTTCAGATCAACTACCAATTAAATTCACCCACTACAGTTCCAGAATCCATTACAATTTTCATCAATATCTAAACCCATATACAGAAATTAAACAATTACAAATGCACATTTAACACGAGTATTGTAACCGAAGGTGAATAATCTGAAGTTGTTGTTCTGCGCTTGTGATCCGTCCAACTCTCGACTTGCTATTCGTTGAGACCTCACCGGTACCTCCCAACCAATGCTAGGGGTACTCTTCTTCCCCCTGAGCCCCCCATGCCATGAAGGGTCCACACACACAAACCAGAGAAAAGATATCTCCCATCTCACCTCACAAGGTTGAGCTACCACTCTCTATTCGAGTTGGGTATCCCAAATCCCATAAGAAAAATCAGTCAAGAAAAATATGACAGCATAACCTTACGCATACTAGTCATCATCCATTCCCCTTCTCTTCCATTTATTTTATAGAGTTCTCTTAGTCTCCCTTTTCCAAAATACACGTTAAATTCTTTTTATTAAATTTTATTAGGAAATATTCTCCCCTGTACACTTGTCACCCAATTTCTTAGTTGCACCAGAAATTCATTTAATTAATTAAATTAAATTTCCAATTTCCCTCACCCTCCTAAAAGCATTCATAAAAACGCTCCTTGTTGTCCGTTTATTCTTTCAAATTCCTTTAATGAATGATGTATTTCTTAAAGCTTAGTTGAGTTCTAAGTAGGAAATTTCTCTAGACTATATTCTTTTCTATGTTCCACATTCCTTTTGCATTTAATTTCCCCTTTTTGTCTAAGTTCTAATTTAGCAAGTTTTGCACATAAACAACAATTAATTTTTAGCTAATTTATTTCTCCTTAAATTCTAATTTGATTTTTCTTCATCCCCCATTTTATTAATTGCTTAATTAATTTTTTTTAGTCCTCATATCCTACTTAGACCTAGTCTTTATTTCAACTAGGCTTAGCAAAATTTTAAGGGAAAAATTATAATTAATAAACTTTACTCACACATAATTATTTTAAGGTTGACCATGTCAAAGTAAGATATTTTTTTCTAGGCACCTAGGTTCATTGACTCACATGTGTTTAAAAATTGTGGCATGCCCTTCAATACGCACTACGTGCTCCAAGGGTGTCGCTCGCCTTTATTCATGTTTCATTTATGCGACGTGCCCTTCAAGATGCACTATGTGCTCCAAGGGTGCCACTTGCATTTTGACTGATTTTGGTAGACGTCCAACCCTTGGAGTCAATACTCCATCAGGAGATCTTGTGGGAGACTAAGGGCCTCTAAGAAATAAGGACCCTGCCTTATTACATGCCCCTTAGAATCTTCGTGAGAAACTATCTCATTTTTCCCTCACAACATCGTGGATCTCTCGAACTAGGTAATCATTAACCTATAGTTCGAGCCACGACGAGAGTGCTAGTAGGCTGTGGCAGGACTGTTGCCACACCTCTCCCTCAATATCTCTGGTTGTCATACATGAACACTTTACTCCTAATGTGAGTCTGATTAGCAAGAAATCATCAGGCTGCACCCTCATCCTATACCTGCAAAGGAATCATGTCAATCACATGTGTAGGATCACTAACATAATGTCTAAGGACAGATACATGAAAAAAAACATCATGCATACACCTCAAATAATTAGGCAAGGCTAGTCGATAGGCCACGAGACCCTTCCTTTGCACAACCTCGAATGGTCCCATGAACCTAGGAGAGAGTTTAGCACCCTTTCCAAACTTGATCTAACTCTTTCAGTTTCACCCGCAAGAAGACTCGATCACCAACTTCATAACTACGGTCAGTGCGATGCACATCGACATAACTCTTATGTTGATCCTGCGTTTCCTTGATCCTTTGTCTTATCGTTTGAATTTTATCTTCCATTTCTTGGATTGCTTATGGTCCTACCATGACCCTATCCTCAATCCAATCCCAAATCAAAGGCATCCGACATGGTCGCCCATAAAGAAACTCAAAAGGCACCATCTTAATGGTGCTTTGATAGCTATTGTTGTATGAAAACTCTACCAGTGGCAAGAACTCTTCCCAACGCTTGTGTTGGTCTATCACGTACATACACAACATATCCTCTAAGATTTGGTTCATTCTTTCCATCTTCATGTCTGTCTCCAGGTGATATGTGGTGCAAAAGTTAAGTTGGGTTCCCAAGGCCTCTTGGAAACTAGTCCACAATCATCTTGTAAACACTGATCCTTGATCGGATATGATCCTCTTAGGCACGCCATGCAGTTTCACTATCTTGCTGATAATTTTTTTATCTATGTATTGTGCCTCATGCATCCTACTCACATGGATAAAATGTGCACTCTTCATCATAGTGTCAACTACCACGAAAATCGAGTCGTGCCTCCTTGCCATCAATGATAATTCAACAATGAAATCCATCAAAATGACCTCCCATTTCGATTCTGGAATAGCATGTGGTTGTATTAATCATGCCGGGTGTCTATGTTCAGCCTTCACTTATTGACATTCTAGATATCTCGCTACGTAGATGACTATGTCCTCCTTCATTCATTTCCAGAAGAATAAGGGTTTAAGGTCTGCTCTCATCTTCGTGACTCCTGGATGAGCCATGTACACAACTCTATGAGCTTCATTTAAGATAAAAATTCTCGATTCGTCGTTGGGAGGTATGTAAATCTAGTTATTATATCTCATTAATCCGTCGTTGTCCACAGTAAATCCCTCAAATTTTGGTACCAACATGGTGTTTTGTCCGATAAATTCCTTAACCTCTTGATACCAGTCATCGTCACGCTATATAGTTAGAATGTTTTCACGTAGATTCGTTTGAAGAGGTATTACCAAAAATATGCGTGGTCTCTGACTCAACACATCAACCACTCTATTCAATATTCCTTTTATGTAGGTAATCTTGAAATCGTACTCACTAAGAAGTTCCAACCAAATCCTTTATCGTGTGTTCAAGTTGCTTTGCATAAAATTGTGTTGCAAACCACAATGGTCTGTTTTTATTTTTAATTTCTATCCAATAAGGTAGTGTCTCCACACTCTCAAGGAATACATAATGGCTAATAAATCCAAGTCATGTGTCGTGTAGTTCTCCTCAATCTTTCTTAACTTTCTCAAGATGTAAGCGATCACTCGATCGTCTTGCATCAATACTTTGCCTAAGCCTTCCTTGGATGCATCAGTGCACACCAAGAAGTCCTTGTCCATCTCAAATACTTTTAGTATTGGCGCTATCGTCAACAAATCCTTGAGCCTTCAAAATTCTTCTGTGCATTTCTCTTTCCATACAAACCTCTTTCTCTTCTTCTGCAATTTCATAATCGGATTTTCTATCTTCGAAAAACCCTCAACGAACCATTGATAATATCTTTCCAAAAACATGAAGCTACACACTTCTGGGAAATTCGTTGGCACAGGCCATTCCATAATAGCCTCTACCTTCATTGGATCCACAAAGATACCTTTTTCAGAGATAACATGCCCTAAATAATGAATCTTTGATTGATAAAAAGAGCATTTTGACAGTTTCCCAAACAATTTGTTTTCTCGTAGACACTGTAGTACCAAGCGCAAATGTTCGTCATGTTATTCCATCATCCTAAAATATATCAAAATATTGTCAATGAATACTTAAACAAACTTCTCCAAGTATTCACGGAACACCCCATTCATCAAGCTCATGAATACCCCTGGGGAATTTTTCAGTCCAAATAGTAAAATAGTAAACTCATAATGTCCAAACCTTGTCTTGAAGGTGGTCTTAGGAATGTCTTTCTCCTTGATCTGTAACTAGTGATACCCTGATCTCAAGTCGATCTTCGAAAAAACCATCGTGCCTTTCATCTTATCAAATAGATCATCTATACTTGGCAACAGATATTGGTTCTTGATTGTTGTCTTGTTCAATTGATGGTATTCAATGCAGAGTCTCCATGACCCATCCTTCTTTCATATGAAAATAACAGGTGCACCCCAAGGTGACACACTTGGACATATAAGTCCCAGGTCCAGCAAATCCTTCAGTTGAATTTTCAACTCTTGTAACTCATGGGTCGACATCCGATAAGTCATTCTTTCTATCAGTTTAGTTCTCGGTTTTAGGTTGATGGTAAATTCCAATTCCCTCTTGGGAAACAACTGTAGTAACTCCTCTAGGAATACGTCTGCAAAATATCGTACTACTAGAAGGTTTTCTATTCCTTCTTCCATGCCCTTTTCGTTCAACGCAGGGATCACATATAGCTTGCATCCCTTGCGCATGCTCTTTCGAAGCTGTAGGGAAGAGATTAACCTTAGGGAAACTCCATGTTTCTTTACTATAATCACTCATCTTTGTCCCTCATTATCAACCAAACTCAATTGTTTCATCTTACAGTTGATTATCGCCTCATATGATTCCAAACAGTCCATGTCAATCACGACGCCATAATATCCTAAGATCATGACTTACAGGTTGGCCTTCGTGACAAAATATCCCAGGTTAAGGCTACAGCCTTCAGCCTTTCTTCCAACCTTATGCTTGGCTCCAGAAGCCATTTCCATGAAGCTAAACTCATCTTGTTCGATTGCCTTTAACTTAGTTATTTTTAGCATTGCACCAAAAATAAATCTCTCTATAGCACCTAGATCTATCAAAATACTAAATGTCTGGTCAACAATAGTACCTGATGTCTCAAGCACAATATACTGGTGCTCGACCTGGCAGTTGTTCACCATTGCATGAATCCGATGGGCCTTTCCCAAATATCCTACCGTGGTGGGTCTGGATGATCCGGCTGCTATGGCCCTCTCAACTGAGTAGTTACGTTGGTAAAGTGGCTCTCCACATGTCCAACACCCAATCTTTGGTCTAGTACTTTTGGTCCTCGACGTAGAAGTTGATGGCCCTCCATCCTGTAACCCTGGTATGTTCTATTGAACAGGCCTGAACTGTTGTTGTTGTGATTTTCGTTGTTTTTGGTGTTGTCATCCTCTATAGGGACTCTATTGCTGAGGTGTCAATCATCCTAGTGTAGTGAAGGTGGATCCTCCTGGAGTGCCTCGATACCCTGGTGGATGTCTAGATGGTGTTTGATGTTTTTGTGCACCATATGTCACCTATCCTATCGGTATCGCCGAAATCCTACTCTGACCTCTACTGATGAGCTCTTCCTTAGCTATGAGGGCCTTCTGGACAACATCGTGCAATGTCTGAGGCATTAAAATCCTCACTTTCGCACAAATGTTGACATTAAGGCTGAACATGAACTTGTTTACCTTAATCTTCTTGGTTTTCAGATGCAGAGCATACCGAAGCAACTCCATGAAACAGACCTCATAGTCGGGCACATATGACTTCCCTTTCGTAAGGCGTTGAAATCATTGAGCTGACGCTCAATGAATTCCTTAGACAGATACCTCTCCCATAACTGCTCCTCAAACAATTCCCATGAAACATCTTTGACGACCATGTTCAGTTGTGGCAGGAGCATCTTCCACCATAGAAGAGTGCTCCTCTTCAGCTAAAATACTTCCATGTGGAATTTCATGTTGCATGTATAGTCATGAAGTGAAAATCACATCACCATATTCTCCAACCATGACTTAGTGGCTACATCTTCCATGGAACTAAATAACTCGAGAAACTTGACCTTCTCGAGTTTTGGGTGAACATTACCAGTACCAACTGGGGTGCGCAGTGGACCCTCAGGGGTTACCGACACCCTAGCCTCATCTCTATCCAAAAAGCTAATCAGGGCCTCTAACATCCTTTGAAAAGACCTCATTAACCTAACCACATCCCGCACAACTACCTGTTCCTATTCGATGACTTGTTCTTCTCCTTAGGATTTATACCCATCAGGCATGGATTCTAATGGAGGCATTGTTCCCCCTCCCCTAGCACCACGTCGTATGCCTTTTTGGCATCCTCTAACCATGATTATGTGCACTAAGACAATTTTAATGAATTAGTGATAAATTATAATCCATTGATTGCATAGTGGAAGGAGCAATGATTCCAAGTCACAGGGTTGAACCCACTCTAATACCACATGTAATGACCCCGTCGTTATGTAAACCAAGCAACGTACAATAGGTCATTTTGTTTTTCATGTTGTGTTAGGAAAATTAAAACATCATAATAAATAGTCAACATCGTTGACACATCAATCACATATATTAACAAAGCAATAATAATGCATTAATAATCCAATACGACACATTGCTGACACCTCGTCACCATGAACCATGACACGCACATCAATGTATTAACATATTAATTAACAACATCCCAACATCATTGCATTTTACCATTAATAACAACGCATAACAATACACATATTAAACATTTAATGCATCTCATAAGGACCATCATCAGATATCACTAAGAAAACATACTATACCATAATGAATCATAAGAATCATAAAGATAATATCAAGAAACACATAATATACTACCTGCCCAAGCTACCCTGCAAGGTTAGGACCTCCAAGACACATAAGAAATGCTCAAGCCTAGGTTCCAATTGATTTTAACCGTTTAAAGTCTCAGGGTTGGCGACTGTTCTGAGGAACAAGGAGGTCTCTACATCCCACTATCACAATCAATCCAAGAAGCTAGCTAAATCAACAGAGTCTACGATCATTGACCACATCAATCCATCAATCCTAAACATAAATTAACATGGCACACGAGGAATCATTCGCATAACTCATCATATATCATATCATTTTCAATATTCATAAGCAGCTTGAAGTCTATAACAATCATTCATTAATAATTTCATGGCATAATAAAATTTGTTAATTCATCATTTGTTAGTACATTAATGATGAAAATAAGGGTTTTTAATCCATCATATGACCACATAAGTGAAGGTGCAAGGTAAACGAATGTATACTTAAGTTGCATAAGGAAATCTAATCACAAACATAAATTAAACATCGCCTAGAGTTGAGGTGCAAGAGTATCATCAATTAATTTGTTGCGCGAGATCTAAGGTCTGACAATCATTCACAACATCAGAAATTCATCATGCGCAAGTAGTCTAATCTCTCTAATGTTAGTCCTTACATAAATGTTTCGCTGTGCGCGAGGTGTCTAGGGTATAACATCATACATTACTTTTAAAATTCAGTGCGTGCAAGGTTTCGATCCCATTAATGCATTATTTCCACATCAACAATTCAAGATGCAAGATAAGTCGGTTTTATTTCACAAGGCACTAGAGAATAAGATAAATGAATCAGTCATACTTCACAATAATTAAGGAAACAATATTAACCAAAATAATCCAATAAGGCGACATCCATAATTAAGGCACAATAGAAACTAGATATTAATCCAGCATATCCTAATAAATTTAAAGGCACAAATAATAATTGTTTAATCAACATACATTACAATGAAAATTATTTTGTGCAAGGTGTCTAATCTAAAAACTTTAGGGTGTGAATACATAATGACAAGCAACACATGCCAACCTTTTTAAGGGCATGAGAGATCTAAACACTAATAAATTTATTTAATCAACCTCACCAACCTTGGTATGTTACGTCGTGATCTAAATGGTGATTGATACAATTTAATATGTAAGGTACATTGTGCACTCACTCAAATGTGCATCAATTTCAATGACAAAGATAATTAACAACATTTAAANGTTTTAAATTTTCTTAAAGTGTTGATTGTCTTAGGGCCATCTAGGTTCGTTCCTTTATCATCATCAACGCGACGTGTCCTTCAGAACGCACTACGTGCTCCAAGGGTGTCACTCGCCTCTTTTGTTTCTTTTGTGCGACGTGCCCTTCAGGATGCACCATGTGCTTCAAGGGTTCCACTCACCCCTTTTGTTTCTTTTGCACGATGTGCCCTTTAGGATGCACCATTTTCTCCAAGGGTTCCACTCGCCCTTTTGTTTCTTTTGCGCAACCTTCCCTTCAGGATGCACCACGTGCTCCAAGGGTGCCACTCGCTTCTTGACTAATTGGTAGACATCAATAACCCTTGCAGTCAACACTCCGCCAGGTGAACTTGTGGGAGACTAAGGGATTCTAGGGAATAAGGCCCCCGCCTTATTGTGCGCCCCTTAGAATCATCGCGAGCGACTGTCGCAGTCTTCCCTCATGGCATCGTGGGTCCTCTCGAACTAGGTAATCGTTAACCTACAGTTCGAGCCATGGCAGGAGTGCTAGTAGACTGTGGTAGGGTTGTTTTCCACACCTCTCCCTCAACCTCTCTGGTAGTCGTGTGTGGCACCTTTACTCCATATGTGAGTTTGGTTGGCAAGCTATTGTCAGCCTGTATCATCAACAATCGTGTCAGACATGTCCACATCATATCATCTAATAAAATGTACTAAAATCACAGTAAAACAATCAAACCCCAATAGCACACTCCCTGACTCGATCTGGAGTCCAAGGGTTTCGTTGATGCCTCTGCATCCTCAAGGTCTAAAACCCTGCACACTTAGTAAAACCGAGTCAATAGCACTTGTCTATGTCAATGTAGTAAAACAACATGTCATCTACCCATGACGCATTATAATCAAAGTCAAATGTTTTAATAACATAATAATCTGGATCACTTGCGAGCAAGTGTCCTCAAGGAATAAGTTTTCTCAGTGCGCCGGAGCGGGATGTTACATACACCCCCTCTTGGTCTAAAATTCATCCCAAAGTTTCTCAGTATAAATGCTGAGATAAGTGTATCACAGTATCATATGTCTATCTATCAAACAAAAATGGAAACTATTGGCGCATATCATATGCGTCCTCCTAGGTCGCCGAGTGTGGACTATAATTGTCCCACTGGACCTTGACCTGATCTATCGTTCGACATCATAACTATCGAACATGATGATATAATATGCGGACCGACTTAGCTGCGAGTGCTCCCTCGTCTGATACCTGCAAGGAACTCATGTCAATTACGTGTGTAGGATCACTAATGTAATGTCTCAAAACAGATACATGAAAAATATCATGCATACACCTCAAGGAATCAGGCAAGGCTAGTCGATAGGCCACGGGCCCCTTTCTCTCCACAATATCGAAAGGTCCCATGGACCTAGGAGAGAGTTTCTCTCCCTTCCCAAACTTGATTGAACTCTTATGTGGTTTGACCCACAAGAAGACTCGATCATCGACCTCGTAACTACGGTCGATTCGGTGCGCATCGACANGTGTAGGATCACTAATGTAATGTCTCAAAACAGATACATGAAAAACATCATGCATACACCTCAAGGAATCAGGCAAGGCTAGTCGATAGGCCACGGGCCCCTTTCTCTCCACAATATCGAAAGGTCCCATGGGCCTAGGAGAGAGTTTCTCTCCCTTCCCAAACTTGATTGAACTCTTATGTGGTTTGACCCACAAGAAGACTCGATCATCGACCTCGTAACTACGGTCGATTCGGTGCGCATCGACATAACTCTTCTATCGATCTTGCGCTTCTTTAATCCTTTGTCTTATGGTTTTCATTTGCTCTTCCATTTCTTGGATCGCTTTTGGTCCCACCAGGACCCTATCCTTAAGCCGATCCCAAATCAAGGGTGTCTGACACGGTCGCCTGTAAAGAAACTCGAAAGGCACCATCTTAATGGCGCTCTGGTAACTGTTGTTGTAAGCGAACTCTACTAGTGGAAAAAATTCTTCCCAATGCTTATGTTGGTCCATCATGTACATGCGTAACATGTCCTCCAAGGTTTGGTTCATTCGTTCGGTCTGCCCGTTAGTTTCTGGGTGATACGCAGTACTGAAGTTAAGTTGGGTTCCCAAGGCCTCTTGGAAACTCATCCTAAATCATTCGGTAAACACCGATCCTCGATCAGATATAATCCTCTTAGGCATGCCATGCAGCTTCACAATCTCACTGATGAATACTCTAGCAATGTCAGGTGCCTGATACGTTGTACGCACAGGAATAAAGTGAGCACTCTTCATCAGAGTGTCTACTACTATGAAAATTGAGTCATGTCTCCTTGCCGTCAGTGGAAATCCAACAATAAAATCCATCGAAGTAACCTCCCATTTCGATTCTGGAATGGCATGTGGTTGAAGTAATCCTGCTGGGTGTCTATGTTCAGCCTTTACCTGTTGATACTCTAGACATCTGGCCACATAGTTGACTATGTTGGCCTTCATTCCCTTCCAGAAGAATAAGGGTTTAAGGTCTTCTCTCATCTTTGTGACTCCCGGGTGAGCCATGTAAACTTCTCTATGAGCCTCGCTCAGAATCAACATCCTCAACNACCCACAAGAAGACTCGATCATCGACCTCGTAACTACGGTCGATTCGGTGCGCATCGACATAACTCTTCTATCGATCTTGCGCTTCTTTAATCCTTTGTCTTATGGTTTTCATTTTCTCTTCCATTTCTTGGATCACTTATGGTCCCACCAGGACCCTATCCTTAAGCCGATCCCAACTCAAGGGTGTCTGACACGGTCGCCTGTAAAGAAACTTGAAAAGCACCATCTTAATGGTGCTCTGGTAACTGTTGTTGTAAGTGAACTCTACTAGTGGAAAAAATTCTTCCCAACGCTTATGTTGGTCCATCATGTACATGCGTAACATGTCCTCCAAGGTTTGGTTCATTCGTTCGGTCTGCCCATTAGTTTCTGGGTGATACGCAGTACTGAAGTTAAGTTGGGTTCCCAAGGCCTCTTGGAAACTCATCCAAAATCGTTCGGTAAACACCGATCCTCGATCAGATATAATCCTCTTAGGCATGCCATGCAGCTTCACAATCTCACTGATGAATACTCTAGCAATGTCAGGTGCTTGATACGTCATACGCACAGGAATAAAGTGAGCACTCTTCATCAGAGTGTCTACTACTATGAAAATCGAGTCATGTCTCCTTGCCGTCAGTGGAAATCCAACAATAAAATCCATCGAAGTAACCTCCCATTTCGATTTTGGAATGGCATGTGGTTGAAGTAATCCTGCTGGGTGTCTATGTTCAGCCTTTACCTGCTGATACTCTAGACATCTGGCCACATAGTTGACTATGTCGGCCTTCATTCCCTTCCAGAAGAATAAGGGTTTAAGGTCTTCTCTCATCTTTGTGACTCCCGGGTGAGCCATGTAAACTTCTCTATGAGCCTCGCTCAGAATCAACATCCTCAACTCATCATTTGGTGGTACATAAATATAATTTTTAAACCTCAATAAACCATCGCTATCAAATGAAAATCCCTCAAATCGTGGTACCATCATTGTGTTTTTTCCGATAAAACCCTCGACCTCCTTGTACCAGTCGTCGTCATGATGTAAAGTTAGAATCTTTTCACGTAGATTCGTCTGAAGAGGCAACACCGAAAATATGCATGGCCTCCAACTCAAAGCATCCGCCACTTAGTTCAATGTTCCCTTTATGTAAGTAATCTCAAAGTCGTACTTGCTAAGCAATTCCGACCAAAGTTGTTGTTGCACGTTCAGGTCGCTTTGCGTAAAAATGTGTTGTAGTCCACAATGATCAGTTTTTAGTTCAAATTTTCATCCAACAAGGTAGTGTCTCCAAACCCTCAAGGCATATACGATGGCTAATAACTCCAAATTGTGCATCGTGTAGTTCTCCTCATGCCTTCTCATTTTCCTCGAAATGTAAGCAATTACTAGTCCGTCTTTCATCAAGACTCCACCTAAGCCTTCCTTGGATGCATCTATGCATACCAAGAGGTCCACATCCATGTCAGGGACCTTTAGTATCGGCGTTGTCATCAATAACTCTTTAAGCCTCCAAAATGCTTCCATGCATTTCTCGGTCCAAACGAACTTCTTGTTTTTCATCTATAATTTCGTGATTGGATTGGCTATCTTAGAAAATCCCTCGACAAACCGTTGATAGTATCCTGCTAAACCCAGAAAGCTACACACTTCCGTGACATTCATCAGTGCAGGACATTCCATAATAGCCTTGACCTTGGTTGGATCCACGACGATACCTTTGTCGGAGATGACATGCCCTAAGTAGTGAATCCTCGATGGATAAAAAGAGAATTTGGACAATTTCCCATACAATTTGTGCTCTCGTAGACACTGTAGTACCAAGCGCAAGTGCTCGTCATGCTCCTCCGTTGTATGAGAGTAAATCAAAATATTGTCAATGAACACTTGGATGAACTTGTCCAAGTACTCGTGGAACGCCCTATTCATCAAACTCATAAATACTCCTAGGGTGTTTGTCAGTCCAAATGATAAAACAATAAACTCGTAATGTCCAAACCTTGTCTTAAAGGCGGTCTTAGGGATGTCATCCTCCTTGATATGCAATTGGTGATACCCTAATTGCAAATCGATCTTGGAGAACACCATCGCACCCTTCATTTGATTGAACAGATCATCAATTCTCGGCAAGGGATACTGATTCTTGATCATGGCCTTGTTTAGTTGACGGTAGTCAATGCAAAGCCTCCATGATTTGTCCTTCTTTCATATGAAAATAACCAGTGCACCCCACGGTGACACACTAGGACATATCAGTCCCAGGTCCAACAACTCCTTCAGTTGAATTTTCAACACTTGTAACTCCAGAGTCAACATCTAATAAGGAATTCTTGCTATCGATTCAGTCCCTGGTTTTAGGTCTATGGTAAACTCCAAATCTCTCTCTGACGGCATCCCAGGTAACTCCTCCGGAAATACATCTGCAAACTCTCTCACCATCGGAAGGTGTTCTAGACCTTCTGCTACTCCCTTCTCATTTAACGCAAGGATCACATAAAGCTTGCACCCCTTGCACATACTCTTCCGTAGCTGTAAGGAAGAGATTAACCTCAGGGAAACTCCCTAGTTTCGTCCTACAATCAAACGTCTCTGTCCCTCGTCGTCGACCAAGCTCAACCATTTTTTATTACAGTTGAGTATTGCCTCATCCGATTCCAACCAATCCATACCAATCACGACATCATAAGATCCTAAGATCATGACATACAAGTCGGCCCTAGTGACAAAATCTCCCAGGTTAAGGGCACAACTCATAACCTTTCCTCCAACCTTCTGTTTGGCTCTCGAGGCCATCTCCATGAAGCTAAACTCATCCTGTTCGACTTCCTTTACCTTAATCCTTTTTAGCGCTGCACCAGAAATGAAACTCTTGGCAGCACCTAGATCTATCAAAATACTAAGGGTCTGGTCAGCGACGGTACCTGTCATCTCGAGCACAGTCGACTGATGCTCTTCCCGGCGGTTATTCACCGTGGCATGAATCCAATGGGACTTGCCCATATCTCCTATTGTAGTGGGTCCGGCTGATCCAGATGCTCTAGTCCTCTCCACAGGACAATCGCGCTGGTAGTGTGGCTCCCCACACATCCAACACCCCTTCTTTGGCCTAGTAGTCTTGGTACCTAAAGTAGAAGATGACGGCCCATTGGCCTGGAACCCTGGTTTGTTCTACTGAACAGGCCTAAACTGTTGCAGCTACGGTCGACACTGCTACTGATGCGGTGTTCCCCAATAAGGAGTCCGCTGCTGAGGCGACAATCATCGAGGTGTATTGAAAGTGGATCCCCTCTAGAAGCCACCATATCTCGGCGTATGTCTCGAAGGTGTCTGGTGCTGCTGTGTTCCAGATGAAACCTTCCCTTCTAGTTTCACTGGAGTCTTAGTCTGACCCCCATTGATAAGCTCCTCTTCTACTATGAGGGCCTTCTGGACGACATCATGCAAAGTTTGAGGCATGAAAATCCTAACCTTTGCATGCAGGCTGTCGTTAAGGCCGAACAAAAACCTGTTGACCTTAACTTTCTTAGTGTTAAGGTGTGGAGCATACCGGAGCAACTCCATAAAATGGGCCTCGTACTCGAGCACCGTACGACCTCCCTGTTGTGAGGCATTGAACTCATTGAGTTGTCGCTCAATGAATTCCTCTAAAAGGTACTTCTCTTGGAACCATTCCTCGAACAGTTCCCATGACACGTCTTTGATGGCCATGTTCAGCTGCAGTAGGAGCGTCTTCCACCATAGAAGAGCGCTCCCCTTCAGTTGAAAGACCGCCATGTGGACCTTCATGTTGGAGATATAATCGTGAAGTGAGAAGCACATCGCCATGTTCTCCAACCATGCCTCAATAGTTGCACCGTCCGGGGCACAAAAGAACTTAGGAAATTTGGCTTTCTCGAGTTCATGGTGAATGCTACCAATACCAATCGGAGCGTTCGATGGAACCTCAGTGGGTGCGGGTGCCCTGGCCTCCTCTTTTTCCAAACGACTGATCAGTGCCTCAGACATGCGCTGAAAAGATCTCATCATCCCCACTACATCACCAACTACTATCTGCTCCTATCCTAGTACCTGCTCATCTCCCTGGGGGTTAGACCCCTCCGGTGTGGATTCTACTGGAGGCATCGCACCTCCTCCCCTAGCACCCCATCGTCTGCCTTTGCGGCTTCCTCTAACCATGATTACCTGCATGCACATAATAAACTTGATTAGCATCAGTAAAATCAAATCATGTCAACGAAAGCCATAGCGATCCCAAGTTGCGGGTTGAACCCACTCTGATACCATATGTAACGAACCTCCTCGTTACGATAACAAACCTATTATAACAAGTGCAATTTTTTTTTTTTTTTGTGTGTGTGTACAAGGGTAAAAAGACATTATACTTTGTGCTGCCACATGACGATGAATCATGACGCATACAACTGCGATATCAACATAAAGATTCTAAGATGCACATCAACATCTGCCAACAATGAACAACAATCAACCGACAAAATAATAAGACTGACTACCCACTCGTCCTACCCTGCAATGGTTAGGACCTCCAAGACACATAAGCAATGCTCAAGCCCAGGTTCCCATCGATTTTAACCATTTAAGGTCTCAGGGTTGGTGACTATTCTGAGGAACATGGAGGTGTCTACATCCCTCCTGACGTAATCTAGACCAACTAAATATGCTAAGAAAGTAACATCAATGATTATTAGTGCACGATAGTGTTCCTTAAATGAGTCGGACATCACACCAATTCCAGTGTACAAGAGAATTCGATTACTATTCGATTAGTAAGATCAACAAATTACCCTTTTAGTGGCAGATGAAGTAACTACCCCAAGACCACCCATATAGTCATGGTGCAAATAAAATAATCTCCTATGAATCATCCATCCATTACACAATATTTAAATACAATTTAGCAAGAGAATAAGACATGAAGAGTAACAAGAACACAAGAGCATAACTACGATTGAATTGATATAATTCTATTTTAATTATGATTAGTAACTTGTTAAGATCAGGTTCATTCAAGTCAAGCATCACTTATCAATTGATTCAACTCATGCAACAATACAACTCCTATGTAGCTCACTAGGTAACATAAATAAATGAATCATCTTACTCAAGTTATAAATTAAGAATTCAATACCAATTCCATATCCACATGTTTATTATTTTTCTCAAGGTAATCATAAAGAACCAAACATTAATGAGCAATTAATGGAAATAAAGGTTGCTTTATTCATCTACTAAAAGAATTAAAGGATCAATTCCTTTTAACAACANTGGCTAATAACTCCAAATTGTGCATCATGTAGTTCTCCTCATGCCTTCTCATTTTCCTCGAAATGTAAGCAATTACCAGTCCGTCTTGCATCAAGACTCCACCTAAGCCTTCCTTGGATGCATCTATGCATACCAAGAGGTCCACATCCATGTCAGGGACCTTTAGTATCGACGCTGTCATCAACAACTCTTTAAGCCTCCAAAATGCTTCCATGCATTTCTCGATCCAAATGAACTTCTTGTTTTTCATATGTAATTTCGTGATTGGATTGGCTATCTTAGAAAATCCCTCGACAAACCGTTGATAGTATCCTACTAAACCCAGAAAGCTACACACTTCCGTGACATTCATCAGTGCAGGACATTCCATAATAGCCTCGACCTTGGTTGGATCCACAACGATACCTTTGTCGGAGATGACATGCCCTAAGTAGTGAATCCTCGATGGATAAAAAGATAATTTGGACAATTTCCCATACAATTTGTTCTCTCGCAGACACTGTAGTACCAAGCGCAAGTGCTCGTCATGCTCCTCCGTCGTATGAGAGTAAATCAAAATATTGTCAATGAACACTTGGATGAACTTGTCCAAGTACTCGTGGAACGCCCTATTCATTAAACTCATAAATACTCCTAGGGTGTTTGTCAGTCCAAATGATAAAACAATAAACTCGTAATGTCCAAACCTTGTCTTAAAGGCGGTCTTAGGGATGTCATCCTCCTTGATATGCAATTGATGATACCCTGATTGCAAATCGATCTTGGAGAACACCATCGCACCCTTCATTTGATTGAACAGATCATCAATTCTCGGCAAGGGATACTGATTCTTGATCATGGCCTTGTTTAGTTGATAGTAGCCAATGCAAAGCCTCCATGATTTGTCCTTCTTTCGTATGAAAATAACCAGTGCACCCCACGGTGACACACTAGGACATATCAGTCCTAGGTCCAACAACTCCTTCAGTTGAATTTTCAACACTTGTAACTCCAGAGTCAACATCCGATAAGGCATTCTTGCTATCGATTCAGTCCCTGGTTTTAGGTCTATGGTAAACTCCAAATCTCTCTCCGAAGGCATCTCAGGTAACTCCTCCGGAAATACATCTGCAAACTCTCTCACCATCGGAAGGTGTTCTAGACCTTCTGCTACTCCCTTCTCATTTAACGCAACGATCACATAAATCTTGCACCCCTTGCGCATACTCTTCCGTAGTTGTAAGGAAGAGATGAACCTCAGGGAAACTCCCTAGTTTCGTCCTACAATCAAACGTCTCTGTCCCTCGTCGTCGACCAAGCTCAACCATTTTGTCTTACAGTTGAGTATCGCCTCATCCGATTCCAACCAATCCATACCAATCACGACATCATAAGATCCTAATATCATGACATACAAGTCGGCCCTAGTGACAAAATCTCCCAGGTTAAGGGCACAGCTCGTAACCTTTCCTCCAACCTTCTGTTTGGCTCCCGAGGCCATCTCCATGAAGCTAAACTCATCCTGTTCGACTGCCTTTACCTTAATCCTTTTTAGCGCTGCACCAGAAATGAAACTCTCGGCAGCACCTGGATCTATCAAAATACTAAGGGTCTGGTCAGCGATGGTACCTGTCATCTCGAGCACAGTCGACTGATGCTCTTCCTGGCGGTTATTCACCGTGGCATGAATCCAATGGGCCTTGCCCATATCTCCTATTGTAGTGGGTCCGGCTGATCCAGATGCTCTGGTCCTCTCCACAGGACAATCGTGCTGGTAGTGTGGCTCCCCACACATCCAACACCCCTTCTTTGGCCCAGTAGTCTTGGTACCTAAAGTAGAAGATGACGTCCCATTGGCCTGGAACCCTGGTTTGTTCTGCTGAACATGCCTAAAATGTTGCAGCTATGGTCGACACTGCTACTGATGCGATGTTCCCCAATAAGGAGTCCGCTGCTGAGGCGACAATCATCGAGGTGTATTGAAAGTGGATCCCCTCTGGAAGCCACGATATCCCGACGTATGTCTCGAAGGTGTCTGGTGCTGCTGTGTTCCAGATGAAACCTTCCCTTCTAGTTTCGCTGGCGTCTTAGTCTGACCCCCATTGATAAGCTCCTCTTCTGCTATGAGGGCCTTCTGGACGACATCATGCAAGGTTTGAGGCATGAAAATCCTAACCTTTGCATGCAGGCTGTCGTTAAGGCCGAACACAAACCTGTTGACCTTAACTTTCTTAGTGTTAAGGTGTGGAGCATACCGGAGCAACTCCATAAAACGTGCCTCGTACTCGAGCACCGTACGACCTCCCTGTTGTAAGGCATTGAACTCATTGAGTTGTCGCTCAATGAATTCCTCTAAAAGGTACTTCTCTTGGAACCGTTCCTCGAACAGTTCCCATGACATGTCTTCGATGGCCATGTTCAACTGCAGTAGGAGTGTCTTCCACCATAGAAGAGCGCTCCCCTTCAGTTGAAAGACCGCCATGTGTACCTTCATGTTGGAGATATAATCGCGAAGTGCGAAGCACATCGCCATGTTCTCCAACCATGCCTCGATAGCTGCACAGTATGGGGCACAAAAGAACTTAGGAAATTTGGCTTTCTCGAGTTCATGGTGAATGCTACCAATACCAATCGGAGCGTTCGATGGAACCTCAGCGGGTGCGGGTGCCCTGGCCTCCTCTTTGTCCAAACGACTGATCAGTGCCTCAGACATGCGCTGAAAAGATCTCATCATCCCCACTACATCACCAACTACTATCTGCTCCTATCCGAGTACCTGCTCATCTCCCTGGGGGTTAGACCCCTCCGGTGTGGATGCTACTGGAGGCATCGCGCCTCCTCCCCTAGCACCCCATCATCTGCCTTTGCGGCTTCCTCTAACCATGATTACCTGCATGCACATAATCAACTTGATTAGCATCAGTAAAATCAAATCATGTCAACGAAAGCCATAGCGATCCCAAGTTGCGGGTTGAACCCACTCTAATACCATATGTAATGAACCTCCTCGTTACGATAACAAACCTATTATAACAAGTGCAATTTTTATATATTTTTGTGTGTGTGTACAAGGGTAACAAGACATTATACTCTGTGCTGCCACATGACGATGAATCATGACGCATACAACTGCGATATCAACATAAAGATTCTAAGATGCACATCAACATCTTCCAACAATGAACAACAATCAACCGACAAAATAATAAGACTCACTACCCACCCGTCCTACCCTGCAATGGTTAGGACCTCCAAGACACATAAGCAATGCTCAAGCCCAGGTTCCCATCGATTTTAACCATTTAAGGTCTCAGGGCTGGTGACTATTCTGAGGAACATGGAGGTGTCTACATCCCTCCTGACGTAATCTAGACCAACTAAATATGCTAAGAAAGTAACATCAACGATGATTAGTGCACGATAGTGTTCCTTGAATGAGTCGGACATCACACCAATTCCAGTGTACAAGAGAATTCGATTACTATTCGATTAGTAAGATCAACAAATTACCCTTTTAGTGGCAGATGAAGTAACTACCCCAAGACCACCCATATAGTCATGGTGCAAATAAAATAATCTCCTATGAATCATCCATCCATTACACAATATTTAAATACAATTTAGCAAGAGAATAAGACATGAAGAGTAACAAGAACACAAGAGCATAACTACGATTGAATTGATATAATTCTATTTTAATTATGATTAGTAACTTGTTAAGATCAGGTTCATTCAAGTCAAGCATCACTTATCAATTGATTCAACTCATGCAACAATACAACTCCTATGTAGCTCACTAGGTAACATAAATAAATGAATCATCTTACTCAAGTTATAAATTAAGAATTCAATACCAATTCCATATCCACATGTTTATTATTTTTCTCAAGGTAATCATAAAGAACCAAACATTAATGAGCAATTAATGGAAATAAAGGTTGCTTTATTCATCTACTAAAAGAATTAAAGGATCAATTCCTTTTAACAACAMAAGACTTCAAGGCTAAATTACAACCCTATTCCAAGGTATCATAAGGTGGTSCCAATCCTTTAAGTAGTACATAAAGGTATCAATGCCACCTTACACATCCAATTATAAGGTGTAAGGGATTCAATCATAATGAGAATAAGGAAGGATCCCATTCACTAACAACATATTATCATATGGTACCTGGCTTTAAAGGACATTACAATTCATACAATATCACATAGAAGTAAAATTCTCATCATATCATCCTATACTAAATGAGTTGTGGACATTTACAATAATTAAGGGATAAAGTCAAGTGTTGCGGAACCACTCCATTCATAACAAGAAACTAACTAATTCGTAAATCTACTAACTAAGGCAACAATATTAAACTGGAATGCTAACGTTTAATAAATAAACAAGAAGCGATCTCAAGGCCCTCATCACAAGCAATTAGTACTGCATTTAACGACATGGAAAATAACAGGTAACCAGGCAGTCATCGTAAGCAAGTGACCAAGAACAAGATGAAAGTGAAAATGAATTAGGCCTTTAATAATTTGCACTGTTGGGTAAGAGTAAAAGTAAGGACTCAGGACAGGGGTGAACTCAGGCATCTGTAAACCAAACATTTGTCCCAACAATAATCAAACATTGGCAGCATCAAGAAAATCAAGGTATGAAGACTACCCTTCTTAATCATTGGAGATTCACTCTATTTATATCCATTCATTAAGTAGAAAGATAGCGACTAATAAAATATCGGTAAGTCAATTGATGGTAAGGAAATATCAATAAATTCGCCCCAAAAATTTAAACTATGGTCGACTACAGGGCTGTACAGATATCAATGCAAAATTTCTGCTGTCAGTAAAGTGAGGAAAGGGAATGCGTGGGTAACAGGCCACAGATATAAAGGAATTTTGAGTCCCCTAAATGAAACTTCACCACGCGGCGAAAGGAACAGACGACCGAAATCAATGGAAAAATCACTAGAAAAAGAGATACCCCAGAAAAAAAAAAATGTGCATAGGTATTAACGCATACTACGCAAGTAGAATATTACCCATTAATAATCATGTAACATTAAACTTATTTTCCCAACAAAAATTGTGTTTTCTGAGAACAGAGAAGGTGAAACTGTGGTTAACATCTGTAATAATTATTACTGCATGGCTGGGGTCCTGAACAATCTCATCCTTAAAATATAAATTCATTTCAAAGGTCTGTGCATGCAACTAAGAGACGTTCTAGAAAAGGAGATGAATTGCGGTGCATAGGTTATGAGGCATTTCAGAGAATAGAAACGGAATTGCTATGCATATGATTAAGAGGCGTTTCAGAAATTAAATAAGAAATTGCTAGGCATGTGATGAAGACTAATCATCCGCTACCTTTACAGGGCTGGATCGCTGGATAATATTACAATTCGTGACAATGCTATAATCAACACCAGATCCCAACACTACACCAATAAAGGGTCAACACTATTCACAAGTTAAAATTCGTGGTGGAAACCGAAGCTACTCCAATCGCTGATCTAAAATAAATTCGTGAGAATTAAAAAGGGTAAAGTGTTGTTAACTCTGTGATAGAACCTGTGAAGAAAATAGGGAAGTCTTCGGCAGCAAGTGACTAACCCGCAACCAAAAATAAATGGGTAAAACGTTTGACGGGAAGTTTGATCACAGTCACTAGTGATAAAAGAAATATCCCTGTCAACAGGTGTAATTTGGGGTCATTTAAAGAAGCGACAACAAATGAGGGCATGCAAAAACTCACTCAATCAACCTCCCTTGCATCTATATGAGGGAATTTAGCATCTCTATCGTTATATAAAAAAAATAATAAAAAAATATTTGGTGGGGAAAATCATCAGCGACTCAGTAATGTGTATGTGAACTTGCAGCCAGAATTACCTATCTAAATCGCCACCCAAGGATCAATAGCTAGCCATTACAGATTGACATTTGCTGAAATGATAATTCTTTTTCATTCATTAAAATCCTAGACATCTACTTCCAACCATATTTCGGTTTTATAAAAGAAAAATCGCACAAAAACCTCCAGCCATGAAAAAATTTCAATCTAATTTAATAAGTTTATCCAATCCATTTTCAATCAACAAGCCAACCAAGCGTAAGTCTTAAGCAAATCTACTCCACAAATTAAAGAGCATACCGTTGCCTGATTGCCCACTTCGAATGGCGTCTATACACTCCCACTCGTCGACTGTCGAGACCTCACCAATACCTTCCAGCCAATGCTAGGGGTACTATACTTCCCCCTTATCCCCCCGAGCCGCAAAGGGGCCACACACTATCCAGATGGTACGTCTAGCTCCTAGCTCACCTCGCAAGGCCAAGCTACCACTCCTATCCGAGCTAGGAAATCCCAACTCACCACAAGTAAATCAGTCAAGTCACTAATCCGACAGCGTAATGTTACGCTAACCGTCAATCCCCCTTCTTCCTCCTCCTCCTCCTTCCTCTCTTTTATAGAGTTTTAGAACTTCCAATCTTAAAGTGTTGATTGTCTTAGGGCCATCTACGTTCATTCCTTTATCATCATCAACACGACGTGCCCTTTAGGACGCACTACGTGCTCCAAGGGTGCCACTCACCTCTTTTGTTTCTTTTGCGCGACGTGCCCTTTAGGATGCACCATGTGGTCCAAGGGTGCCACTCAACCCTTTTGTTTCTTTTGCACAACGTGCCCTTCAGGATGCACCACGTGCTGCAAGGGTGCCACTCACCCTTTTGTTTCTTTTGCACGACGTGCCCTTTAGGATGCACCACGTGCTCCAAGGGTGCCACTCACTTCTTGACTAATTGGTAGACATCAATAACCCCTGGAGTCAACACTCCACTAGGTGAACTTGTGGGAGACTAAGGGCTTCTAAGGAATAAGGCCCCTGCCTTATTGCGCACCCCTTAGAATCATCGTGAGCGACTGTCGCAGTCTGCCCTCGCCGCATCGTGGGTCCTCTTGAACTAGGTAATCGTTAACCTACAGTTCGAGCCACGGCAGGAGTGCTAGTAGGTTGTGGCAGGGCTATTGTCCACACCTCTCCCTCAACCTCTCTGGTAGTCATGTGTGGCCCCTTTACTCCATATCTGAGTCTGGTTGGAAAGTTATCGTCAGCCTGCATCATCAACAATCGTGTCATACATGTCCACATCATATCATCTAATCAAATGTACTAAAATCACAATAAAACAATCAAACCCCAATAGCACACTCCCTGACTCGATCCGGAGTCCAAGGGTTCTGTCGATACTCCAAAACCCTTCACACTTAGTAAAACTGAATCAATAGCACCTGTCTATGTCAATGTAGTAAAACAACATGTCATCTACCCATAACACATCATAGTCAAAGTCAAATGTTTTAATAACATAATAATCCAGATCACTTGCGAGCAAGTGTCCTCAAAGAATAAGTTTTCTCAGTGCACCAGAGCGGGATGTTACAACAACCAATTAAATTATACAACTAAAGCAATCTTATATCCAAATTTGTCATTACATCTAACATGTATCGACTATGATATGTGTAAATTAAAGCGTTCCGAACATTGGTTTTCTGAAGTCACACACTACAAAATTGACAATGATGATCATTTAAAGTTCGAGTGTGAAAAAATATAAAATTGCTTCACCAAGATATTTTATTTCCCTGGGCTCCATTACACAATGGGATATGCAGATTTATTTTTTATGCTTCCCTACATAGGCATATACATACAAAAGATTGTTTTTCACTCTAACAAGATAGAGGAATTAAACTAAGTAATAGACTTCCTAAGACCAACATTCATTGTCATGCCATTTATTCACTAGGTAAGGACAAAGGTATTTGTATTAATCTTACCAACATGGGGTTGTTTTAGATGGTAAATGTATTATAATGGTAGAATATTTCAAAAAATGCTTTAATATTGATATGGAAGAAAATATAAAAGTAGTCGAGTAAAGATGTTCTTTATTCCTTAACTTTTTTTTCAATTAGAGATATGTGTGAAAAAGTAGATTTTCATGTATGCTAACTTTGTATATGATAATAATAATTTAGAAAAACTTAATTCATACAAATATTTTGGAGTTAATTTTCATCACAAGTTTAATTTGAAATATGGTATTGAGAAAAGGATTAATGGAGAGTGAAAAACCTATTTTGTTCTTGAAAACAATTGTAGATTAGTAGAATTATGGTTGTGGGAAAAAAATAAACTACTCTTTGGAAGTCTTGTCACTATTATTATCTTATATGGATGTGAAGTTTGGGACTACAACATCTCTAGAGAATCATGGAGAAAGTGTAACATCTCTCTCTTGCGAGCACATGTTATTGACTTATTCTTTGAGGACACTTGTGTGGAAGTGATCTAGTTATAGTACTTGGTTATGGTTCGCTTATGGTTTTTTGTGATGATGTTAATGGATTATGATATTATGTTATTTGATATATATGTATTGACAGGTGTTATTAACAAGTTTCCCCTGAGTGTGCAGGACACTTGAAAGATTGGGATGTCGATGGCATCGATGGACCTCCTTGGGCTCCAGATTGAGTCAGGGAGTGGACTGTATTGGTTTGAGTATTTCATTTATGCAGATGTGACATATGATCGATTATATATTATGATATTGTACATGGATCATTGACAGTGTTTTGTTTATGAATGCAGGTTGACGGTTGCTTGCTAATATGACTCACATAAGGAGTAAAGGGGCCATGCACATAGACTAGATATTGAGGGAGAGGTGTGGTAACGTCCCTATCACAACCTACTAGCACTTCCACCATGGATTGAATTGTAGGTTAACGATTACCTAGTTTAAGAGGTCCATAATGTCATGAGGGAAGACTAAGACAGTCGCTCACAAATATTTGTAAGGGGCGCGCAATAAGGCAGGGTCCTTATTCCTTAGAAGCCCTTAGTCTCTCATGTAGGTTGATGATTGCTTGCTAATATGACTCACATAAGGAGTAAAGGGGCCATGCACATAGACTAGTTATTGAGGGAGAGGTGTGGCAACGTCCCTATCACAACCTACTAGCACTCTCGTTGTGGCTTGAATTGTAGGTTAACGATTACCTAGTTTTAGAGGTCCACGATGTCTTGAGGGAAGACTAAGACAATCGCTCACGAATATTTGTAAGGGGCATGCAATAAGGCATGGTCCTTATTCCTTAGAATCCCTTAGTCTTTCATAAGGTCGCCTGAATGGAGTGTTGACTATAGAGGTTGGAAAACTACCAAAACTAGTCAAAGGCAAGTGGCACCCTTGGAGCATGGAGTGCGTATTGAAGGGTGCATTGCGTAAATAAAATTGGAGTAAATGAATCTAGGTGGCCTAGAAAACCCTGAGCGAATAATTAACCTTGTAAAATCTTGAGTACTTCCGGATCAATCAATCAATTAATTAATTAAGGATTGAATTTATTAATTATAATCCCTATAAGAGTCTAATCCTTTGCAAATAACATTTAATTAAGCCTAAGTCTAAGTTAGTAAGAAGACTAAAAACTAAATTTATAAATTAAATAATGAGGGGATGAAGTAAATCAATTTAAGAAATCAAGGAAAATAAAATAAATCTAAAGATTGATTTAATACACATATGTGCAAGAAATTACCAAATTGGAATTTAAGGGAAGAGTGGAATAAAGCTAAAGTATGGTTACACATAGAAAGGAATCTAGAGTCTATTTAATACTAGTCTAACTAGGAGAAGATTCCTATTTTAACTCAACTCAGATTTAGTAAGGCATCAGTCATTAATTGGAAATAAGGGGAATAAAGAGACAACTAGGAGTGATTTAAGGAGTTGTTTTAGGAAGGGTGAGGGAAATTAAATTTCATTAAAATAAAATGTGGATTTACTTGTGCAAATTGGGGAAAGGGTGACAAGTGTGAGGGGGAAATAATTCTAAATTATTTAATTT
>JZKD02S1966014.1:24864-36331 GCA_000966675.3 Picea glauca
ATAATGAGTCATATTTACATCAAACACTATTGGGTCCATTACCCAAACCTTTGTGCTATGGGTCTTTCTTCAAGGGTTGACATCAATGACAACCAACCTTAATCAACAAGTTGGTCGTTTAATGGCCCATTTATTGTCGCTAGGTGTCCTCATGAGGTTGTACGAGGGCCGAGATAGCTACCATCTAGATTGAGGATAGAGAGAACATGTGACCTCTACTTAGCATCTGAATTAGGGCTTGTAATCCATTTGAGAAATGAGACTGCAATCTTGAACTAGGTCTGCTGATTCATTGCAGTCCCAAATCATATCCCCTTTGTCCTGTTGATTCACTGCTCCTTCATTGGCTAGCATGTCTTCTTGTTTGTTTTTCAAGCATTTGACATGTGAGGGGGTGATAAATTCTATGATGGTTAGATGGGATTGGAGTCTTTCCAATCCTCCTTCTAGCCTCCAACTCGATGAAATATTTCCTATTGGAAAGCTATGTAACATTTTTCTCAAGGAGCGAATAATGATGAGAGAATTTCCTTCCACTATTAGCTTGTTGATTCCTTCCATGATTTCTATTAAGAGTCCTTAGTCTAATGCACTAAGTTTTGATTCATTATTAGTGGCAGTTCCTGTTCCTTCTAGACTCTTAGGAAATTTCCTTTGTGATCTCGAAAGACTCCTCCCAGACCTGCCAGACTTGGGTTCCCTTTGGACGCTCTATCAAAGTTGAATTTGACAAATATTGTAGGCGGGGGAGACTAGACTGAAGGAGAATAAGGGCTTGTGTGGGGGAAACTAGAAATTAAGAGTTGGGAGTTTTGATTTAATCTCAAGGATTGCAAAATGATGATGTTCTCTTGAGAGAATTTACAGTCTTGATTAGACCATGACTTGGTTAGAATTGTTTCTCTTATGCATTTTTTGATTTGAAGCCAGAGATAGTCATTATTTTTGCTGGTGTTTTTAAATATTCTTTGGTTTCTTTCCTTCCAAACCCCCCATACAAGGAAGCCTGAAAGAAGATTCCAAGCTATTGATAGCACGAGATTGGAGAAGTCCATGGTATTCCACTGATTTATGGTAGAAGTTATGCTAGAGAAATCCTGAGATGTTTTCTTGAAGATGGTTACACTTCTATCCCATAATGATGAAGCAAATTGGTAGGTGTTTAGAAGGTGCTCTGATGTTTCTCCTTCTTCCTTACAAGGGGGGATAATGATGGACCATTAAAACCTATTTTTTGAAGATTTTCCTAGGTTAATATTTTATTCTTTTTTAGGAGCCATAGAAAGAGTGAGACTTTCGGCCATAAATTTTGCTTCCATCTCTGCTACCATGAATGGTTGGGAGGCCAATTTTATTGAATATAAATCAGATTGTATGCTTCTTGAATTAAGAAGTTTCCTTTAGACGTGTGTCCGTAACGAAGTTTTTCCATTCCTTCATGATGTTTGATTTTTTGAAATTTGTGTTCTCTCCATAACTCTTCCCAAAGGGTTAGATATTTTGGTTGAATTCCTGGTCCATTGGGGATCCAACTTATCCATGGGATAGTTTCTCACTACTCATCCCAATATTTCCATATCCATGTTTTGTTAGAAGTCTAGTTGTCATTGATGTCAACCATGGCAAAGATATGTAGGTGAACACATCAAAATATCAGGAAGGATAGTAATGTTCAGAACGCACGCAGAGTCATAGTTGTCATTGATAGTAACCATGGAAAAGGTATACAGGAAAACACATAAAAAGATCAAATCTCAGGAGGGAAGTGCATTAGTTAACGCGCAGAAGATCCACACACAAAATAAAAAACACACAACGTTGAGACCTTTGGAAAGGTCGAAGGAAAAAGCTCAGGAGAGATAGCCTTGTGATTGGATAGAGATAGTGCATAGAGGAGCGCACTGACACAAAGGTCAGGAGAGAAGATGCATTTGAATGAAGCAGAAACATAGTTATGCAAATGAGGAATTCCACGCAAAGGATTGTGGAGTAATCATGACCGTTTGTTTGATTTTTGAAAGCCCGCAGACTGATCATAGAGATTGATGTTGGATCATCGGATAAAAATAAGAACATGATCGGACAATAAAGAACAGATAAACGATGTTGATCATTGGATTAAAATGAAATCATGATTATATGGCTTGGATCTCTTTCCGTGAGTCCATTGAGAAACCAAACAATGGCTAAGTATCATATTCTATCTATATCACTTAAAAATTTATAAGTATGGTTCATTATGGAGGTAACAGAAGTTGGGGGTATTTTGATGACACCATACAATGGCTAAATATCATATTCTATCTATATCACTTAAAAATTTATAAGTATGGTTCATTATGGAGGTAACAGAAGTTGGGGGTATTTTGATGACACCATAGAAGATATGTGAGTCCACGAGTCTGACAGTTTGTGAACCCGAGAAAAAATCATTTGAATTTTTTTCTAAGTATAGGTTCATCTTTGAGGCGGCGGAAGTTGGGGGTGCATTTTGATGACACCATAGAAGATATGTGAGTCCGTGAGTCCGAGATTCCGCGAATCCAAGAAAAATCACTCGAAGATTTTTCTAAGAATAGGTTCATCTCTGAGGCTGTGAAAGTTGGGCATGCATTTTGATGACACCCGAGAAGACATGTGAGTTCGCAAGTACAAAATTCTGTGAACCCATCACATAAAATAATTCTAAGTAAAGGTCCATGTTTAAAATGAATGAGAACCGTCCACTTAATGATTAATTAAATCATAGCCGTCCGATCTAATAGGAATATCAAAATAACACAGATCATTAGATCTAATCAACAATCTAAAAAGCAACACGTGGTACATTCTGGAAGGTGACACATGTTAAGGCTCATTTCGCATATAAAAGATAAAAAAGTCATGAATCAAGGTGACACGTGGCGGCCACTCAGCCAGTGTGACACCAACAGATACACATCATCATGGACACATGGGATTCGGTTCATTGGAAGTGTTAAAAAAATAGTGAGAATCTCGCCAATCATCAAATCCATGAGAGTCAAATATCAGCCGTTGGATTAAGCCTTTGGTCCTTAGACTAAGGGAATATGATGAATAATATTAACAGGGAGTGCTTATACGTACTTCAGGGAAGTTTACTTCGGGAAGTATTACTCTAGAAGAAGGACGAAGTCCAGAGGGCTTGGTTCCAAGACAGGTCTCATGATAAAAGAATAAGGGCGGAAAGGAGGCACTAGGAGCAGTGCTTAATGGATAAGCTCATGGTTTTGAGCCCACGATCATTTGAACATTGAGTTGAAGAAAGTGCCTTTGCAAAATTCGATTTCTGTAAATAGTTAAGAGCCTATGGAGTAATTTAACAAGATTAACACCATAACAATACAGAGAGCCGATAAAATCTCGAATCTGATCTGTTGGAGAACTGAGGACACAAAATAAGCATGGGAACGATATAAGGATTCGATCCATACCTGTGATCAATTCATGAGGACAAAATTTGAATCAAGATTAGTCTTCTAATTAAATTGAGAAACTTACACGATAAATTAATGAATAAAAGGAGAAGTTATTTTATGTTAAAATTAAATGAAGAGGTGCAATGGTTCATGTCAAAAGACACAATGGTTCAATACTATACCTATTGAAATACTATATAAACCAGAAGTTGTGGTGAATCTTAAGTGTCTTCGTGAATAATACACACACACACACACACTGGATTGAATGAAGGTTCATTCTTTATCAGGTTGGTTCCTGCTTACAAGCTGTGTCTTTCTATGAGGGCTGGATTCCTCACTTCTCATTTGGATCTGAGAACTACAAGCTGGGACTTGCATTTGAGAGTTGGATCTCTCTTATTCAGTTGGTGCTGAGTAGTTTGACGATTGGAATCATATGTACTTATTCAAGTTTAATAAAAGATGATATTCATTATTCTTTATACAATTTGTGTTATATATATTTATCAATAGGTAATTGAAATACATATATGTTATTCATATAATTTAAGTAATTTGAGAAAGTGTGAGAATTGTTCAAAATTTTAAGACACTGATTCACCCCCGCCTTAGTGTTAGTGTGTGTTTCAACATGTTTTACCTTGAATGGTTAGTTGGTATTGAAGAGGAGTGATATTTCCCTTTTGTCGCCATGCCAAAAGTTATTGCCAAGCGTCATCCCAGAGAATGGTGTGTTGGTGCACAGGGGGTAGACCCAGGGTCAATCATTCAAATAACGACAAAACCCTTAGACACTATCCCTTTCAACATCACCTGCAGAGCAAGCGAAGTCTCACCTGAGGCATCTAGAGGGGCTGCAGGAACCAAGGTTCTGCAGTGATGAGGGGAAGTGAGTCATTCTTCATGTCCTTGCTACCATTCACTCATGTGTGCAGTTCCCATTACTTAATAGTTACTTTATCATTAAACATAAGCTTGTTACGAGGAAAATATCTCTATGGCTAGGGGTAAACCACAACAGACGGAAATGACTGCATAAATCAACTCTAATATCATGTATGCTACATAAAAAAACATGTTAGAAAGACAAGATAAAAGGCCTACCTCGTCCAAACGTTTGATGAAGTCCAACGTGGAGCACTTGACTCAAAGCAATACACCTGTAACTAGTCCTCAACAACCAAGAAACACAAGCATATGGTGATAATGTATAAATTTAGCACATTCAATAGGATAATCCATCAACATTCATAACAAATATGCCCATGGAATAACAATTCAAATAATTGCAAGATATTAATTGGACGAGAAAATAGTATTTCTATTAAAATGTAATCAACAAAAGTGAATGAATTACAAACTTCCTCGTCAGCACGATTCAGAATCGAGAAACTAAGTTTTTTCCAGCTGGGCCTCCACCACTTCAATCCTCTACCAAAGTCAAGCTCATATAAGAGAGACAATGAAGTTCTCAATCAAGTAGGAAAGAGCTCGGGGGATGAAAAATGTGTTCAGACTTAAAAGGAGAAAGGGATGCAAACTCAATATGAAGTGAATAATTTCTTCAGAGTAACTTTGTTCTCAAAGTTGAATTCTTCTCCTCTTTTCCATAGCTCAGATTTGGCCCATTTGTGGAACTGAAGGGCCGAGTCAGAACATTTTCAGTATATGGAAGGTCAAGGATCATGGATCTCGTGGAGTGACATGGAAACCCGACACCATTTTTTAATTTTGAGCAAAACACCCGATGTATGCGGGCTGTAGTGGTGCAACCTGCGTATACACATGTTGTAAATAGGTAGGGCACATATATGTGGAAAAATAATGTTTTTAGTTCTGAGATTTGCAAAAAGGGACTTCAAGTCTGCATAGGGAAACAAAACAAGGCCTTTTGAGCAAATTTTCATATGGTGAGGAAAATCTTGCTATAACAAACCTATGCACGATATTATAACATGATATATGACTAAAAAATTCATAATCGTAGTCAAGCATTATCATTATTGCAAAATAACATTAAATGACATAACATGCAAACACATTAGAACACACAAGTTTAACATGGTTCACCGAACATGGGCTACGTCCACAATGACTGGCTTCTATTTTTATTCATTGATGACTATCTTACAACTACACACTGCTCTACAAAATATGAAATAGTCACATTACCCAAACCTGCCTATCCATTCTGCTGTAGTGCGAGTTTACTCCTCAGTCATACCTCATACTTCTTTCTTTTCTCGACTCCCTTACCCAAAAAGTACTAGGAACTTCTCATATGTCAAACCAATTTTCCCAAAATCCCTTTACATATTTATACATAAAAATAAGGATAAATCCGTTAGAAAAGTGGATAAAGTGTCCCACAAAACCCAACAATTTATAACAATTTTCCACCTTTTGCACGCCACTCCATAACACATCCTTCTGTCGCGCTCTTTGACTCCTTTAAGTCCGCTGCCGTTGTGCACTCTAGTCAATATTCTTACTGCCTTTTATTCTTTGACTTCCTTTTAGTGTAGATCCAAAAACTTATCCAAAATGCCTCTCCAACAGGCCCCGAACACTCACCTGTGGCTCTTCCTGAGCCACTCAGGCCTTCTTCTAGTGTGCCATTTATGCTTCAAAGGTTTCCTTCGTTGTTGTGACCTTTTCATTGACCTCTAGTTCCTTCTACAAAATTTGGTCTACTATTTTAGCAATAACGTGAGCTTGCACCTTCTCGACACCTTCCTCCGTTTTCTGTTTGATGATTTCTTGAGTTCTTGTTAAGGTTGTTGTCACTCTATATGATTCTTCTTGTAATACTTCTATCTGTTGCATGCAAGCCTATTTCTCTTCCCTTAGATGATTCATTTCAGAATACAACTTTCGATTCTTGTTCATCGTAGTTACCACCTCTGCTGGTGGTAATGTGCCCAACGTTGTTTGTAATTTCTACACCATTCCCTGTGCAGTCTGAATATTTTGGCTTATCTCCTATTGTACCCTGTCTTCATTCAGTTGTGTCCAAAAACCTATAGCCTATGTATATAGTTGCTTACACTCTACTTCTAGAATCTTTATACTGTCCATCACTGTTGTCATAATTTTCTTCCTCGTCTCCCTCTCTTCATGTGGAGTGCTCATACTGTCCATCAACTATGTGTGCGAAGAAGCCTTGAATGGATTCACTTATCTTTGTGACCTGATATTACACTAGAGCCTCCTTCATGGCTTCACCTCTAGGATTTCTTGATATACTCGCTTGAGTTCATGCTCCATTTGTTTTACTTTTTGTGTGGCCTCATCGCGCTCCAGTTTCACTTTGTTGTACTCTATGTCTAATGCAACATTTTCTGCTGTAATCTTTACTAGCTCACTGGATGTCTTCTCAATGCGTACATTAAACTCTTGTGTTGTTCTCATCTGTAGCTCTTGCAATACATCCATTGGTAGTTGTGATAGCACTAGGTCTATGTGACCTAATGCCTTGTCCTGTTCTTGCATTTATGTCGTGGGGAAATCGACTGCCCCTATTGCTAGCTTAATCAACCTTCATTCTCCCATGACTGCCAAGGATTGGGAGATTGCTGATCCTGCCTCTCCAGTCTTGGTAGTGCTGGTTGTTGGTTCATCCTCCATCTGTTGCCCCGGTGCGATGTTTGCAGCTTCTAATAACTGTCACAATTCTGCCATTTGTGCCTACACATGTTTGTTCATCTCTTCGCGTTTTTGTGTTGTTCTTTGAAATGCGTAGTCAGTGACTTCTTTTACTTGGTCACCTATCTTCTCAAAATATTCTTTTGTTAGTGCTTGAATAGCCACTTCCTTAACAACTTTGTGCTTGGGAAGTTGCTGTTTGGGTCTCCCTATCTTTGGCTCTTTTCTCTTTTTGTCATTGCGCCGTGCTGGCTGTGGCGTTGGCTCCTATGGGACCTTCCCGGTCATCTTCTTCTTCTTCCTCCTCATCGACGTCATATATTTTTTGTTTTGGATGTGATTATGGATCTCTCTCTATGGTTGGAATCACCCACTCCTTTTCCCAATAAAGCATAATGTTTTGCATCTCCTCTTCCAGTCAATCGGTATTGTGTTGTTAGCCACTGTTGATTTGGGTCCTTCTTTTCTTGAACGTACATGTGGTGATGCCCTGCCTTAAAACATGCCACTTCCTTGTATGCCTCAATCACTTGAGGTTGTATGTGTGGTGTTCCTTCTATACTCATCGTAATAGTTTCCTTGTAGATATAAAATGTGACATTAGTGTCCATTTGGCGTATCTTATGTGTAGTGTACCAGAGGTTCTGATAGCGCACGACTAAGCAAGGTTTCTCCTTGACACCTAAAAACTAACTGTCATTTGGTTCCCTCCAAGCTGATAACATGATTAGGATCAATACCCAAGAGTAGTGGAATTCTATCCACTTGTCCCACACTTCCTTGCAGTCAACAAAAAATGGTCTCTTCTTCATTTCCTCAACAATTTATAGGCTAAGGCTTGTGTCGCAAACCTTACCATTGGGTCGCATATGCTAGTGACATACAAACCACGCTTTCCACAGAATGTATGAACTTTTTCTTTCATTCTCTCAGCGAGATCCTTCTCATTCTTCTTGTCAAATAATAATGGTGGAGGGTCCTGCCCCTATGACGAAAGACTTGTAATGCACATTATTAAATCAATATCAATGGATACTGGTCTATCAAGCCACAATATGCTTCGTACACACAACTTTGCAACATTTTCACACACGCGTTGATATATTGGCTCCATCCAAAATGTGGTATATCGAACAGGTTTAGAAGACCTACTTTTTGCAACCCCCTAGCCCACACCTGTGGTTCTATGATGATCATGTAGGTCTTAGAACTAATGGATTTCATCAAGAATATACTAGGTATGAGCTATGGAAAATTATTTTCATCTGTGATATCATGGTCAACATATTTCAGATTCGGTATCATACCTAACATATCCCCTTCCACTATGACTCCCTCTGGAATCAGTGACTCAACTAATGGGTACCTTTCTTCCTTCAATAAATGGACCTGTTCTGCTAATGGCTTTCTCAATAGGATATAATCCCTAGCAAATCTTCCGGCAAAGGACAATGCCTCCTGTGTTTCTTCTACTACCAGCGGCATTGTAGCCTAGTTGCGTGGTTTCTTCAGTACTGAGGCTAATGTTGTTGTTGCCTTAGGTGCCATCTTCCTCTGTGATGCTGGTCTCAACTTCCAACTAGTTCTAGAACTCTGTTATGGACTTTGGCTTTGTATGTTTGGATCTTTGACTCTCTACGTAAGATTCGACGAACGATAATCTTCCCTCGTTGGTGCTTTGCATGCTTTTATACTACATTTCTAGTTGTAGTTTCCCTTCATGCCTAAACTCTCCGTCTAATCCACTAATGGTTTTCATTCATTACCTTCTTTTACTACATCACTTCATATCTTCGACAAATTCACTGTTTGATTTTGCAATTAGTCAACATATTTTGCATTTAATGTTAAGCATCACCACTACTTCACCACCATGATAACTCTTTATTGCATGTCCTGTCATGGGTTTTGTTAAATTCTTTTAGCTGTCATATGCGCAATATCGTCTCTCTATGCAATCTCTTCGTTCTTCGCAATATTATTTCCTTCGTCTATGTGTCCTTTTACTTACTTTTCTCTCATATGTGATAGTTTCCTGCTTTTCCTCTTTACTTACTAACCTAAACTTCTTTGCCTCCTCAACTTATGACCTATTCCCTTAACCCGTTTCTTGTTTTTTTCATGTTTTACCTTCTTTTTCTATCTTTTTCTGCCTTTTCTTCCTATATTACACTATGATATAAATTTAACCTCCACAACTCCTCTAGTGTGCGGAAGGATGACCTTCCTTATACAGTTTCAGTTGGCTCCCATTCACTAGTCCTTCCATGACTTGTCCATCCAACTACTCTAACTGAACAACACCTTTGTCAGTCACATATCTGATCACGTATTGGCCCTAGAGAGTGCGTCTTGAAATTTCCTGGGTGCTATAAAAACTTACTGTCATAAAGCAATACTAGGTCTCCTGTCTGGAAATTCTTTTGCTTGATGTGTCTATTGTGCCATGTATTTTCTCGTTCTTTCTATACTTGTTGATGGAATCCTGCAATAAACCGATCTTCCTCTAGCACTGGTAACTATGATAGACTGTCTTCTACTATGACATAATCCGTAAGGTCTGTCATTGTAGCAATGCGTAGACTCAGTACAAGAAACTCCATGGGAATCACTGCTTCCTGACCATATGCTAATCTAAAGGGTGTCTGCCCTGTCAAATTTTTGCATGTAGTTATGTAATCCCAAAGCATTACAGGCATCCCTAAATCCAAGTCATCTTGCCCTACGTTGCACACCTTGGTCAATGCATTCTCTAGTATTTTGTTGAAGGCCTCCACAGTTCCATTTACTTGCGGGTGATATGGAGTTCTCTTTCGATACTATATCTGGAACTCTTCTGTCAATGCCGCAATTGCCTTGTTCAAAAAGTGAGTCCCCTGGTCACTCATAAGTACTTTAGGACACCCAAACCTTGTAACTATGTTCTTAAACAAGAACTGTGAAACTATCTCCGCGCTGCAATCTGTAACTAGTTATGCTTCTGCCCATCTTGTCAAGTAGTCGGTCAAGGTAATTATGTATTCGACTCATGTTCTTCTCGTTGGTGGGTTAATTAGATCAACAAAATTCACTTTCTATTTGTCAAACACCTGCAAGGTAACTTGTGGATTCAAGGGCATCTCATCCCTTTACGATGGTCTTCCTACTCTCTGGAAAACGTCGTATCTCTGGCAATATTCCTTCGTGTCCTTATGGAGGGTAGGCCATTATAGCCCCGTGCACAAGATCTTTTGCGCTATCGCCTTTCCTGCATTATGTCCTCCTACAATTCCATCACGTGCCTCTGCTAAGATCATGGGTCTTTGGTGTTCTAGCACACATCATCGTAGTATCCCATATATGCCTAATGTATACAAGTTTCTTGTGATCAACTGATAATATGTTGCTTTAACCACTAGTTGTTTCTCCTGGGCTACTATCATATCGGATGGAGCCACTCCTGTGTTCAAGTATTGGACAATTTCTGCAAAATGGTCGTCTACCAATTGGAACATAGTTACCAACTTAATGAGAACCCTACAAAGTTCTCATTTTTTGGGGGGTCAAGATTTTTACCCCGTTTCTAAAAATGGTGCTACCGATAGCACCCCCCCTCCATTTTTAGGGGTTTTTTTGATATTTTAAATTTTCTAATACATAATGTTTCCACTTATTTTTTTTTTTAAATGCTTGTTTTTTCATCTATTTTCAAATTATTCTTTTTTTTTTCAACGATGTTTTTTCATCTATTTTCAAACTTTTCTATTTTTTTTTTGTTCAATGGTGTTTTTAATCATGTTTCCATGCTTCATCTAATGTTAAAAATGTTGTACACCATTTATGTTTTTAAATTAATATTTTTCATATAATTATGTGTCCTTAATTAATTTATGGTTCCATACTTTTTAAATATAGTGGAAATATCATTTTTAACACATTTTTTACCTTTACTTCAATACATAGAAAATAAATGTAGTTAAATAACACTATTTTTAAATATTTAGAAAAAAAATATAATTCATTTTTTTTTGGATCAATTAAAAACTAAGAAAACAAAAAGAATTGAAATTAAAAAAATAAAATTTTAAAAACAAATTTATATTAAAAAAAATCATTGAAGAAAAACCTAAAAAACTAAAGAGGAAAAAAAACCATAAAATAAAAAATATATATAAAAAGTAAGAGAAAATGAGGAAATATTAAGAAAAAATGTAAAAGAAAAAAATTATAGCTCAAAAAACTTTAAAAAGGTGAAAAAAACACAAAAATTAAAAACATATATAAAAAACCCCAAAACCTAAAATAAAAATTTTAATACAAAATTTAAAAAAAAATAACAAAAATACGTTAAAAACCCTTAAAATTACAAAAAATAAAATAAAATTTATATAAAAATATTT
>JZKD02S1966014.1:45882-64836 GCA_000966675.3 Picea glauca
AGTCTGAGACTGTAAATCTTTCTAGCTTGGAAGTGATTTTGTTAGTTCCTTTATGATGATTATTCCAAGTGTGAAATCCATTAGAAAAGGGAAGGTCAAATAAATTTAGATTAAGAATGATTTTCTTGAGTTTAATAGAGTCTTGATCTAAATGTCTGGTGCCCCCCCTTTTTAATCTAGAGAAGTAATTATGTTGAATTCCACCCTGATAATCTAGTGATTATCTCCTATGATGGTTTTGAGGGCCTAGAAGTTATCAAGAAAGGAGTTTTTGGTTGTGGATGAGGGCGGTCCATACACATTAACAACAAAGTGAAAAGACCCTATTCCAATGATGAAAAAGTGGGAAGGAAACATTATATAGGTAGATAAAAAGGAGGTCAAGGTGATGTCCACAGGGTTCCATAGGATGGCTAGGTCTCCCATAGCATCCTGCGCATCAATAGCTATAACTTGAGAGTGTTATAGAATTTGAGGGAAAAAGTGTCAATGAGACTACTAGGGAATTTGGTTTCTTGGAGAAGGATCACAATAGGTCAATCTTTTGTAATGATTTTTTTCATCATTCTATGCTTAGATTTTCCATTGAGGCATTGAGTGTTCAAGGAGAGTACTTCCATGGGGAATAATGAGGGTTAAGAGGGAACAAATCAGTCATCAGAGTGATTCTACTTGAGTAAACCAACATTTCTCCAAGGTCTTTTAGGATTTGCTTGTTGCTTTTTATTCATTTTTTCTTTTCCTCTTTGGCACGTTTATCATGATCTTTTGAGGCATGATTTTAAATACCCAAAGCAGAGGAGGAGGAGGAGAAGGGGGATGGATTACCTTTTGATTGTGATCAGTGTATTTCTTTGCTTTTTACTTGGGAATATTTGACCAGTTGGATTTGTTGTTCTAGGATTTATTTGGGGTCTTGCTTCCACCAAGATGTCACCAAGTGTTGAGGACACAACAACCCCCTTTAATTTTTCATTTACAAGTGAAAGGAAATCCCCACCGCTACTAAAATTTCATCCCTAATGCCTAATCCTCTACTGCTTGAACCTAATGTTAATTCTTTGTCTACCTTAGGGAAGTTGGGTGGTTTGATATTGATTGATGATTGTGTTGAATGAGTTTGTTGTTGATGATTTTTATGATTGGCTAATTCAAATATTGCATCCTCTTGCTTACCTTTTGCGCTTAACATCTTCATATTTACGCTTTCACATGTTGAGCATACCCTTCTATTTAGAACTCTAAGTTTCAGTTGCAAAATCACTAAACCTTCTTTGATTTTGAGACTTGGCACATGTATTCTTCAAGACACTTATCTACAACCACCATGATTATCATTGAATAGGCCCAACACCCATTTATAAATTTTCTTCAAGGTAGGGAATATAATATTTATGGCATATTGGCCAGTCTCCATTTAATCAAATAAATGATCTCATTTTTATATGTTGCAGGAGCAGGTTCACAAGGCCACTTCATTTACATTATCGCTCTAGCCTTGAGTTGCATGTGGGGGAATCCCTTGATACTTATCCAAAACCTTGACCTTGATCCTTACTAGGCTCCCCCTTATCGATAAGTAAATTACCTTGGATTATAGTTTCCTTGAGGTATGAAGATTCTAGGGATATCAGATCCACCTTTCCTGTAGGCATGTCCCCGAGCCTCTTCAGATTGATCTCTGCCCGGTTCTTCTTTCGACCTCCCTTCTCTTTGGAAAACCAGGCCAAAGACCTATTGAGCTTCATGGATGTAGGTCCTTGTCATGTCGTCACCCAATGTTTGCTCGCTATATGTTGCAATTAGTATCATGCATTGTGGCTTGGCATAAGAACATTTTTTGTGATATGATCATATTCTCTATCTTTGCGACCTTAGAAAGTATTCCCTCTAAGATGTTTAGCTTGAATAGATTGATCTATGCACAAACTTGGTTGGCGTCGATCTTCTTTTTCCATTCATCGCTACTTGTGACATTGATTTTTCACATGATGTGTCGTATTCTTCCCCTTGGTCACTTTCCATTCGTCGCATATGAATCTGAGTGTTCTTAATCACCATATGACCTAGCTACCCTCCTTCACACTTGGTTATTCGAAACCTACCTAATGCACCTTATTCCTAATTTCTTCCCCTAGATATTGAATCCTGACTTGTGGAATCATGACGGGCATGGAACCCTGACTTGTGTGTAATTCAACCTTATTTTCCTAATTTTTATTTTTATTTTTGTTTATTTTTAATTTAATTTAATTATTTATTTTAATTTTAATTTTGTTTATTATTTTTTGAATTCATTTATTTATGTTTTACCTTTGGTTTTGCAAAACCACATGGTTTAATTGCACATGGTAATTTCCTATGGTTTCTTATTCCCCATGGTATTCCCTAGAGTTACTCTAGATATTTATTTTTACATGGGGTATGTTGTGCCTAAGATTGATTCTAGGCTCGAAGAATAATGTCAGGCATCAAATATTTAAATGAAATGTTTTATAAGTGCTTTACTCTACCTTCAGTTTTCTGAGAAATAACTTTAAGTGAAATTTATGATAAGATAGTACATAGACAGTATCTTGTTATCTGAGTCGTAAATTAAATTTCAAATGATGTAGAAATTATTGACAAAACTGTTAAAATAAAGCAAGGCATCGATTACAGATAAGTCTTACCTCATTTGTAGTAGAAGAAAAATAGTAGATGTACCCTTGAAAGAAGATTAAGAATGCTACAATTCACACAGAACACAGGTCTTGTTTTTACTCACAGTAAGAACAAAGGAAAAACTGTAACTGAATGGACTTTTGATATATTAAGATTAAAATAGATGTTTTACTAAATTGTAATCATTCACTCTTCAAGAACTACAGAATGAATCTAATAAGAGATGGAAACACATGGAAAACACATAACTCAAATGAAATGAAACTTAGAATCTATGTCTGCACTTGTATTAATATTAAAAAATTTCTCTCTTTTACATTAGGTTAGAAGCCGCCAGGAATAGATCTAAAGTCTATCTATTTATACAAAAATTGTCTCAACTAAAAGTAGTTGGACTTTCCACAATATCTTCTCTAAATATAGAATACAATACGAATGGAAAAACATAATGCTAATATTGTTGATTTATGGTTTGATGTGCCGGCGCTTCATATGCTCGTTCATTTTCTCCTAGATGCACTTGATTTCCTCTATTCATTGAACTCGGTACACATATCCATCAAGGCTACCACAAATCTCGAAGGTTCAACGTTCTCATTCAATTCGAAGGCAAACACCTTTTGTGTACTAGTGACAACTTCTCCTGGATCTTCTATACTTCCTGGGCTGTAATTTGATACTGTAAATTTGGCTTCACCAACAACTCATTAATATTGAGAAAATCAATTTGATTCATATGTTGGATGACAGATTGAATATTTTCCTTATTTTTTCTAGAGTTTTCCTTATTCATTTCTATTTCAATCTGCCCCAGTGCCTTTGAGATATCATTTCCTTCAAATTCAACCAATTTTGTTTCTACAGAAGATAGTGTATCTAGACAAGCTTCCTTTGCCTCTATGGAAAGATTCTTTCTTTTTCACAGCTTTACGTGGCGCCATAATCTTCACGGAAATGAAATTAACCTTCCGGTAACAAGAGAATTCTATAAGCTCTTAATTACAAAATGGAAAATTCTAACTACAAATGGTAAAATGACTTCATATTCAAAATGTTTTATTCATAAAGTCTATCAATCTTTGTATTGATTTATTGAGAGAGAGATTATTAAAAATCTAATGGAATTTATTACTTGTAAAATCACGATATTTACTCAAAAATTTAACTTTATCCAATCATAAATGTGATTAATACTTCATCGGTTTAATGTTCAGAGGTTTTGAATGAAGGATGATAGAAATCCTACGAAGGTGAATTCCCGAAGAAGTTTATCTCTAATTAATTGCTTTTATGTTTTAATTAATCATTCTTTAAATACTATATTAGCCTTAAGTACTTTAGAAGTTCTGTATTCATGGGTTTTGGATGAAGGATGATAGAAATCCTTCGAAGGCTGAATTCCCAAAGTAAACGTTCAAACCATTATATATATTTCGGGGCTTCGGAACTCCGGAGCTTCGGAGCTCCGAGAGTTTATTTGTTTAAAAGTGTGGTTCATACTTCGACGGTTAGGCATTCGTGAGTTTTGGATGTAGCACAAGAGAAATCTCCCGAAGACCAAATTTGCAGAGTGATTAATTAATACTTAATCATGAATAATTAAAGTTGTTAAATGTTTTATTATCTCTTTGAAACACTTTTACTTTTTTGTGATATGCAATACTCCGACACTTTGATACTTCGATGATTATGAACTCAATCTTTATTTAAACTCCTGAAAGGAAATATCCTGGAGTGACATGGCAGAGATGATGTCATTCTTAGTGATGTGTCAAGAAAGGAGGGCTGACACGTGTCAATTGAAATCGTGCAAATAATCTGACAAAAATGTTAAAAATAAGTGCCACATGTCAGCCCAAGGAAATATTTAATGACACATGTCCTATGAGTCATCCATAAGTCCTTTTTAGAAATTATCATGAGGAATTTTCTTCGGGACTTCGAGACTTCGTAGATTCATGGTTTTTGTTATTTAGATTTTTTGAAACTCCCAAAGCATGAAGCTTTGAAGTGACCCTTAAAGGTTTTCTTTTAAAACTGAGGCATCTTTTATATTAAGGAGATCAAAAGAACCATTTGATAAACATAGTGAAACTCATCGATGAGAGACAATGTAAGCACCTTATTAATATATAACTAGAAAGGATTTATTTAATTAAAAGGAAATTTCCTAAGTTTTTTTGGTGAAATTTTATTCCTAAGAGGTAAAAACAAAATAATGAAAGTTCAAAATTCTAAGTGTTCTAACATAGGCTCCATCTCAGGATTGTGGCTCCCTATGAGGCACGAAAGAATAGTAGACAATGTTCCTTTATTGGGTAAATGGAGTCATTATTGCTTTGCTTTTTTGAAAGACATTTTCTGGTTTTATTTCAGAATTAATCATACATAGAAAAAATGAACTCATCCAAATCCAAAATCTTTAAAACACACTTAATGATTGATCTCAATTTAGGCTAATAAATATTTTCCTTTCTTAAAATTGATTTTGGAATTGTTTAATATAATCAAAGTGATTTTAACTAAAATATGAGGCTTCGACCAACTTTGTTCACTTCAAGGTTAAGAAAATGTAACATATTTATTTAGGGAATCCCTAGTTGGTTCAGGATGTAAACATCACTGGAAAGAGAACTAGATAACAAAGTATGATATATAAATGTTTATGGAAACCTTACATATATCATAGATATTTCTTCACTGCCAGTGACCCTATTCAGTACCCTGATGAAGTTATCTACTTCTCCCAATCAATTTCCTTTCACCACTTCAATTAATGATTTTTCATTTCACTGAGATGAGGGCAATCAATATATGAATTTCCTTTCATCATCTCTTTTTGACAAGATGGGGGCAATCGAGTTATGAATTTCCTTTCACCATCTATCTTGGATTTTAACATTTTAAAGTGGGGGCAATCAATTTGTATGTAACATACAAGGGATGATATCTATTTAAAATCTTTAAAATGAAAAAGAAGGCCTATCTACAATTTTGAGAATACTTTGAAACTGACTTTCTTCCAATTTTCAATACACTTTTGCCTATAGGAGATTTTTTTGGGAATTTCAATCATTTCAGGGATTAACCTTGAGTGAGTTTTTTCAGTTTAAAATCTGATATCAGAGCTAAAATAATTAGGATTATCCTAGACATACTTTTTCAATTAAAATCAAAGGAACGTAAAAATTTTCACCTAATCTTGTTTTGAAAATATGCTTTTGAGTTTTCAGATTTGGGCCGAATCTCTTTATTTCTATGAAGACTAAAAGGATGAGAAAGGAGAAAGAAAATATGGAGTGGAAAGAACTTGGGGAGAGGCAAAAATAACCAAATCAAGGATTCAAAGGATCTGAATAAAAAATGTCCTAATCCCACACAAGTTTGTGTATTAAGTTCATAATTCTTTCGAGCTTATTTATTATTATTATTTTTTATTTTTATACCAAAGATGGATTTAGAATTTATGAACATGACACTTCGAGTTATATTTTTCTACATCTCTAATTTTTAGATCAGGTGATAACATTACCATGAGAAAAACTTCCTTTGCATTTATTTCAATCAATTTTTAAACTTTATCCTGACTATAAAGAAGAATAGGGACTCATACCTTATTTTTCTTTTGAATTTTTGACAAGGAATATTATTTATTTATCACCTGCTTTTAGAGAAACCAAAAAGAAGAAAAGACGAGTGTCGAGTTTTTCTTGAGCCTCATCTCATGTTCAACAAGATCTATTCTGCAAATGAAATACAAAATATTAGATAATCCTGTAGAATAGAGATGATACATGATGCAGATGCTTTTTATTTCAGTAGTCCTCAAGAAATTTTTAATATATTCTCCGTATTATCTTGATTAGCTATTGAATGAATTTTATTTTTACAATGCAATTTATTTTTATTTTTTTTAAATTTATTTTCAAAATGAAGTCAAACAATCATAATTTTATTGAAAATATTACAACAATTTATCAAATCACTCAAATAATTTTCAAAAAGAAAAGAAAAATGGAAAATTAAAATTGCCAATGTCAATCCAATCTGATATATACAATGAAAATCCAAAAATTTACTATTGCATGAAATATTTTAGATAACGCCCATTGATAGGGGCCTCAAGAATCTCTCCATTAAGATTTTCGAGCAAGAATGAGTTTTTTCCCTTAGCAACTACAATTTTGAAGGGTCCAAGCCATAAATGATCAAATTTCCCATGTTTCCCTGCATATTCCTTTCTAGCTTCCGATTTACAAACTAAATTGTTAGGAAGAAAATCCTTGTCTTTAGCTTTCTATTGGCATAGGGGTAGAACCAGGGTTCAACGCTTCAATAGAACACCAAAAAAACCCTAACTACCGGCCCTTTCGGCAACACCTGCAAAGCAGATGAAGTCTCACTGGAGGTAGAGGTAGAGGGTGTTACAGGACTCAAGTGTCTACAACCTAGCTGGGACAGAGATTTGTGATCACAATACTTAACATATCACTTAGAAATTATAATTCATTAGTCTTTAACCCTTATTCACATCGTGGTTAAAACCCTAATTACAAAACAACGCAATATTCAACAAGATCTAACACATCCAAGCACTTAGCACATAGAAATATATCAAATCTAGCATTCATTCACATCACTAAGCATTAAGATACTACATTAGATGCATCTAACATACATAAAGATTCATTACTAAGCATAAATCACATCAATAACACAAATAAATCACAACACAGGATATACGTGGTTCACCCCCAGTGTGGGGCTACGTCCACCAAATCTTCATCTTATTTATTATCTTCTTTCAATCTTCTTACATGCACAGAGCCTCAAAACCAACTCTGCATAGGACAAAATATCTGCGTGCCCCTCGCCAGATCCTCCTTCCCTGAGTCAAGTCCAAGCACAAAGCCTCTTATGATTACTTTCACTTAGCTTTGCAAGTTCTCAACACACAGTATGCACAAAGCCTTTACAATCATGTAGATCAAACTCTAGCACTTAGCACCTTCAGACTAGTAACTACTTCTCACGTCACCTAGATACTTATTTATATATTACAAAAGGGGCCTAAACATGGGTGAACCCATGGGATGACATCCCAAACCTGTTACATAAACCCTAAACCCAAAAATCCCGCAAAAGGGGGTGAGGTCCCGCGATCTTCGCTTCGCCTGGGCACTCCATCTTCGACCTACTTGCCGAAATCCCAAAAGTGGTCAAACACGACCAAGGTTCTCTAAAACTTGGCCGAGGGCCAACAAGCCCCCAACACTCACCTATGACTTGTACCAAGTCACTCTGATTTGGGCAACTCCACTTCGAAGGCCTCGAGCTTGGATCGAGTTTCCTCAACTTGCTGCTTTGCAAGAGACTCTTGCTTGGTGAACCCCTGAATTATTTTCTCGGTGACATGTCCTTCCAAGCATTGTTCTATTGTGTTGACCACTTGTTCCAGCTATATGCCTTGTCCTTCAATCTCCTCAAAAAGTGTGCAGGCTTCGTCTTGTACCGGTTGAAGCCTCTGGGTCACTTCCATGACTTTACTCTGGATGGCATGGACCTGCTGCTGAATTGCGCACTATTCTTATGACCTTTTCATCTTCTTGACTACTGACAGTACCGTCAACTATGCTTGCATTGTCGCTGCTTGTTTCTTTTCTTCCTGGCACTGTGACTCTAATGTATTTAGTTCTGGGTCCTCTGCAATGCGTTCATAAGTTTGTGCAATTTGATTGCTTAATTTCTTTCATTCCAAGGCCAATGCCTTGATTCTTTCTACTGTGTTCCTGACAATTTCTTCTCTTTGGTCTCACACTTATTGCAGAGTGATTGGCACTGCTTTCAGTTCTAGTTCTGCCACTCTTGCTTAAAGTTGTTGAATAGCTTCAATGAGCTTCCCCACTTGACTCTCCATTGTGTCTTATTTTATTTGTGCAAGGTTTGACACATAGCGAAGTGCTCTTGTGACTGCTTCTTTAACTCCAATCTGCTCCATGAGTAGATGTTCTCTTTCCTTCTGGAGCTGCGCTTTATCCTTTGCAAACTTCCCCTGGAGGTCATCTTTCTCTTTCTTTGAAACTCGACGTTGCTATAAGGATACCTTATTTGCAATGCCTCTGTGGCCTTCTCATTTTCCTCTTGGACTTGAAGAAGGCGAGCCTTTGTTGAATATGCTAACTTACATAGCTAGGTAGGCTCGTCTCCTTCTTCTATACCCTGTGATGATGATGGCGCAATAGACACTACACAGATCGAATGGATAGCCCGTTGTACCCCTTTGAGATCCACCTCGATCCTGCCATATATTACCTCTTGCTTGGCTTCGCTTCGCTGCAAAATATCCTCTGAGGTATCTGATACAATGACGATGATGAGATCAATATCATCTACTGTAAGTATCATCTGTAATTGAGGCTTATCCACGTGGCTCTTCTTCTGTGCTGAGGGTTTATTTGGTGAAACCTTTCTTTTCTTCAATGTCTTGGCCTCTGCAAGGGGATCTTTAGGTGGTGTCACTTCACCTTGTTCCTGTTTGTTTTCTTTCCCTTTGGTCTCTTCTTGGTCTACTTTGTCATCTCCTCCTCCTCCAGGTAAATTTGGTGTTGTTTCCTTTGATGCGATGTTCACTTCCTATACTTCTTCCTTCTCCTATTGCTGGGTCCATCATACTCTTCTCGAGTGACTACAAGAATTCTGATGAGGTTGGGGTCACATAATTATTTGATGACCAATACAAAGAAATCTACAAGCTATTCCTTGGTTATTTCTTCCATGTCCTCCTCTGTGAGTTTGTAATAGGACTAGAGCGCTTCCTTATGTTCATCCCCACGCGCAGTGATGTAAATGAAATGCCTATCTGCACGAAACTTCGCAAGTCACCTGAACCTATACAGAGTATTTGGCATCATGCGAGGGAAAGATTCAATGGCTCTCTTCAATTGTAAATAATATGTGTGGAACACCGCATTGGATTGCCATTGTTTTTCCATGTCTCTCGAATACTAGAGCACAGTGAACTTTGTGGCTAGTGGTTCGGACGACTCAATTTCAGGGAAGGTCTCTCCTTTCAGCATCTCTCAAGCAATGAAGGCAATGAGAATCATCAACCAACTAAAATGAAACTTGTAGCCCTGGTCCTATGCTTCGTGACAATATTGCTCCAATTGGTTGACGAGGTAGCTCACCTAGTTCATTTGCATCCCTTCGATGCATTTTCCTGCGAGGTCGACGATGAACCCCGTGACCTGCTTGGGTCTTTTCTTACTGACGAGCTTACCAATGATCAAATGGAAAGCTAGGTGCACTGCACCATTTTGGATGGAGGCTACCTTGTAGCCCCACTTCCCTTTCTCTACATCACCGTAAATGTCTTTTATTCATTGTGCCAGGGTGCAATCTGCAGCCTTCCCTAGGTAAAAATACTGAGGGTTGGGTCCTTGCATGTTCAATCCGGTGATCCAATGGATCAGCACTGGATCTACGGTGATGAGCCTATCCAACCACAGGTAACCACCATGGTAGCATGACATGAGGAGTTCAACACACATGTTAACCTCCTGATGTCTACCGAAGTGTGGTATCTTCATTCCATTCAGGATGGTGGACCTCACGACGTCCATGGTCCATGACTGGGGGATTATCTTCAACTTATTCCCTATTGTATTTGTCAAATACTTGTGTGGTGGGAGCATGCCATAGTTCTTGCAGTGTCCCAAGTTGAAGTCACTAATATTTAGCATCATAATTTGCCCTAATTGTAGTCCAACTGCATGTATCCCCTTTGGGAGGTATGCAATGATCAATGTATAGTTGAAGTCCCTCGGGGCACTGTCACAACTAATTGTGCCTGCCAGAGGCAGGATATAGTCGGGCATGACTGATGGGATGAGCTTCACATTTTCCAAGTCATCGTGATGCTTAATTCTTTTCTCTGTCGTAGCTCAGGATGGCCCAGATCGACGTGCACTCGATGGGGAGGCTTGAAATCCTCTCGTCGATGAGGCCTATGCTCCTACGGACATGACCTTCTCCGCCATGAGGTCAATCAAAATCTCTTCGAAAAAATTCTCTACTACACTACGTTTGTCTGACATACACGCTCGTGATAAGATATCTTGGGTCAACGAACAAACAATCGAGGTAAGAATAACGATTGGCGAGATCTCAATAAGAACTACATGAAAGAAATTAGTTCTCTATGGGATCGGATAGTCACAATTTGCAAAAGTGTCCTTGGCGCAACAGTTGATGGGATAAATAAACAATGTCGTGACAGACTCCTCCAATGGGAAGGAATTCCTCAATCAATTCAATTCTATCCATTATGGTGCAGTCCTAATGGTCTAATGGCGAACGTTTCGACAATAACTGCATTTCTATCTATTCTAGAGCATTGTTCTAATGGTCAGGATACCTCCAATGGTCATATTGCTTCGCCGTGGTGAAGTGCCAATCGATGCTATTATGCTATTCTGACGAGGTTCAATTTTTGCAAACTATCCTTCTGCAAAGTCCTCTCTGGAACCTCGTGCAATTTTTCTAGCTTTGCTTTCTTCTTAATGAGCTTTCTTTCTTCCCTGTGATTTGCGTCTCTTGATTCCTCTTTCCATTCTTGTTCTTATCATTTCTTAGCATAGTAACTTTGCACTGCTGAGGATCTTTCAAAAGGTTCGAGGATAATACTTTTTCTCTTACTGTTTCTGGAGTAGGTGCTCTACCCTCCTACATGGATAGGTTCTTTAAGCCTTCTTGCGTTCTTTCAACTTCGATAGCCAGGTTTCTGGCCATGATTTGCTTCGACTTGTCCTCTTGTTCTTGTATTAGTCTCGCTATTTTCCTAGCCATGAGATCCTTTAATTCTTGTTTTTTCTATTTTATAGGTTCCTCTTCTGCATTCCTTCGGATTTGATCTTTCTCAATCCAGGTCCTTCCTAACAAAAGTGAAAAAGGAGTGCTATTCTCAACAAACTTAACGACCTCAAATTCTTCATCTGTCAATGTTCCATGAGAAATCACAAGTACATCAGTAAGTCTTCCACATAGGGTTATCATCTTTTCTTTAAACAATCCTATTCCTCCCAATGAAGGAATCATAGCAGGCTTTCCTAAGATTTTCCAAGTACTTTCTGTCATGATATTCACTTGTGTTTCTCCGTCCAATACACATTCTATGCCGAAGTCTCCTATTCTTGTTTCTATGCACTGCTTCTTCTTTAACATCTCTGGTAAACTGATGTCTATGTGATCATTCAATGTTTCTTTCATCTGCAATAATATAGTCTCTGATTCTTTCTAGTTCTTTAGTATATTCTTAGTCTCTTGACATTCTTCATGGTTTTCTTGTATCATGTTCATATTTTCAACTTTAGAAATCATTCTAGGGAAATCTAAAACTTCATGTCTAGTAGCCTTACAACAAAGGAAAATATGACCTCTACCAGGGCATTCCCTAGCAATATGTCCTGGTCTTCTGCAACTATAAAAAAGAGTCAATCCTCTCTTTCTTTTAAACGATCCCCAACCTTTCCTATACTGCGCATTGGGATCATAGTGATGAACTTGCAAAAAATTCTTTCTAGGATCCTGCATCCACTTGTTATTCCAAAAATTCTTTCTATGCATAGGAATAATATATCTTTCACTATTTCTATCAGATCTATTCATATCATATATTCTTTCTTCTATTTGTGCCCTAGTTTTTAGACTAGGACAAAATCTATCAAGCATACCTAGATCCATTCTTTCGAAACAAAAATTTCCACTTATCTTACCTTTATCAGAGAAAAAAGCTTTAAAATCTTACCTCTTTTCTTAAGATCTGATTCCCTTCTTAGCACAGAGCTTCACAAGTCAAGTAGAATACTGCGCACTACAACAATAGATCTACACACAAAGATTTTTTCTTTTCTTTAGTTCCTAGCAATCACAGCTTCAGGTCTCGACAACATAACCATTTGTTGGCATAGGGGCATACCTAGGGTTCAAATCTTCAACAACGCACCAACAAAACCCTAAATACTGACCCTTTCGACAACACCTGCGATGTAGATTATGTCTCACTCGAGGTAGAGGGAGGGGGGTTGCAGGACTCAAGTGTCTAGAACCTAGCCGGGACACAGATCTGTGATCACAATACTTAGCAAATCACTTATCCATTAGCATCCATTAGTCTTTAACCCTTATTCACATCCCAGTTAAAACCCTAATTACAGAACAATGCAGTATTCAACAAGATCTAACACATCCAAGAACTTAACACATAGAAATAGATCAAATATAGCATTCATATTATCACTAAGCACTAAGATACTACATCATATGCATCTAACATACATACAGATTCAATTCTAAGCATAAATCACATCAATAACACAAAACAATCACAACACAGGATATACGTGGTTCACCCCCAGTGTGGGGCTATGCCCACCAACTCTTTGTCTTCTTTATTATCTTCTTTAAATCTTATTACATGCACAGAGCCTCAAAACCAACTCTGCATAGGACAAGAGATCTGCATGCACCTCGCCAGATCCTCCTTCCCCAAGTCAGGTCCAAGCACAAAGCCTCTTACAATCACTTGCACTTAACTCTGCAAGTTCTCAACACACAATATGGACAAAGCCTTTACAATCATGTAGATCAAACTCTAGCACTTAGAACCTTCAGACTAGTAACTACTTCTCACATCACCTAGCTACTTATTTATATATTACAAAAGGGGCCTAAACATGGGTAAACCCATGGGCCGAAATCCCATACCAGTCACATAAACCTTAAACCCAAAATGACTGCAAAAGGGGGTGAGGTTCCACTATCTCCGCTTCGCCTGGGTGCTTCGTCTTCAACCTACCTGTTGAAGTCCCAAAAGTGGTCAAACATGACCAAGGTTCTCCAAAATTTGGTCAAGGTCCAACACTTTATTATAAAAAAGGGCTTTCATGTTATCCTGGTATTTTTGGATCTTATCATCCACTTTGATTCTACTTTTCTTTACTTCGATGATTTGATTTATTCTTCTCATAATATCGTTCGTCTCTTCATTTGCATCCTGCTAGAGTTTCATCATAGGAAGAGCAATATTAATAGGAATAATAACATTGGTACCATACACTAATTGGAATGGAGACATACCTATAGAATTTTTGGTGCCAATTCTATTTTCCCATAAGACATATTTTAAGTGTATATTCCAAGCTTTTTTGTTTTCTGTCAAAACCTTCTTGATTATCGTCATCAAACTCTTATTAGATGATTCTGCCAACCCATTTCGTTGAGGATAGTAGGTTGTAGAATGACCTAAGATAATATTGTATCTTTGACAAAAATTGATCATTGCAATAGATTTAAAATCCTGAGCATTATCAATGACTATTTTCCTAGGACAACCAAATCTTGCTAGGATGTTTTCTTCCAAAATTTTTATCACTATTGAATCTGTAGCATTCTGAGTTGGAATGCCTTCAACCCATTTCGTAAAATAATCAGTAGAGGTCAAAATCCATCTGTGTTTAGCACTTGATTGTGGATGAATTTTTCCAATGAAATCTAAACCCCATTGTTGGAAAGGAGCTTCAACTTTTACTAGAATTAAAGGTAAGGTGAGAAGATTTTGATTACTGGCAAATAGTTGGCATGAATTGCAGGTTCTGACCCTTGTATTTACATCAATGAATAATTTCGGCCAATAATATCCCGCCCTTATAATTTTATAAGTTGTTTCTCTCCAGGCATGATGTCCTCCACATACTCCTTCATGAAATTCGTCAATGACACCTTCTGTTTCAAATTCTATAAGGAAATATAAAAAGAAGCCCAGAGAATCTTTCCAGTATAACTTGCCATCAATAATGCAATACTTAATTGCATGTAACTTTAAATTTCTTGCCTTAGAAGGAGTTATACCATTCAGACATTGAAAATTAAGGAGATATGAAACAATGTTACTATACCAAGATGAGGAGGAAAACTTATCTTCAATCTGAATAATAGGCACTTGATCATCAATTTCCTCTATATCTAAGAGAGAATCATGAGACTTGAAGTTATTTATTCCAATATCTTTGAAATTTGATTTGGATAACAACCTTGCCAGACCTTAACCTTTCATTAGTTTGGTTGGTTTAACTTCTAAATCAAACTCTTGAATTTTAGCCAACCATTTACCTCTGCTTCCATCGCTGTCTGGTTGAACCAAGATATCTTTAATTGCATTTGTTGGTACATAAGAAATTATGTTTGAGTGCAAGACATATGTTCAGAAATCTTTGAGAGATTTCACCATCGCATAAGATTGTTTTTCAAGAATGTCGTATCTTAGCTCTGCATCTTTGAGGCTTTTTCTAAAAAAGGCTATCAGCTGTTCAAATCCCTCTTCATTTTTATGAAGGAGCACTGGTACAATAGTATATTCAGATGAAAAGGAGAATATTAAGAACTCTCTTGTATAGTCGGGACTTGCCAATACCGGTGCTTATCCTATGGCTTTCTTAACACGTTCGAAAGATGCTTTTTCTTTTGCAGTCCATTTTACCTCGCTGTCCTTTTTTAGCACATTGTTATAGGTGAATCCTCCTGCGGACAAGCGGATTCCATCTTGGTCTCTAGACTCCTAAGACCAAGACAGAAAGGGTGCTATCATTGGTCACTGACAACCTTTTATATCTAATTAAGCTAATATATGAAGAGGAGGAAGAAAAGTGTACCTTTTTAATGGTGTTTTTCCTCACACAGTCCAAGTTGAGCTTCAATCCTAAGCTCCTTGATAGGTCATGTAGAACAAAAAAAGATACAACAAGCTTCCTATTATACTTATATTAGCTCAAATACAAATCTATCTACTAAAGACAAGTTCATGTGGAACAAACATAAACTTGAAAGAAACAGGCCAAGCATGTATGTATATTAATGAGAACAAATGAAGAATACTTACAATCCTATGATGAAGGTGCAACAGCTTCTTCCAGCTCTCCTTGTCCAATCCCTTTTCTTAAGTAATCTACACTGATTATGCTTCAATGGCATCTCACTTATGGGATCATAAGTTTGGTGTAATTCTTAATCTCTATCTTTGTATTGTATGTTGCCTATGAGAACATAGGTTTCATACCTCCAATCTTTTCATGTATCTTTCACCATGAGAAGGCCTCCTTATATAATCTTGGAGAGGCCCAAACACTTGAGATATCTTTGGGATAAGTTGAGGATCCCTCTCCTTCAGTTGTGGATATTCCCTAAGATCATGCCTTGAAATCATATTCAAATCCAACCAACTTTAGAGATTGAGGGGATTCTTCCCTGATTTATCTCAACAAACCAAAATTCACTTAGGAAGGGTAGCGCTCCCCAAAAAGGGTGCACAAAGCATTTCAACGCTGCCCCAAAGAAGGCTAGGGAGCGCCAATGCTCCCTGACAGTTGGTAGGGGAGAGATGCCTTCCAAATATCATTTTTAAGTAGTTTTTTCAGTGGAAAAAGGCTTGTACTCCTTGTCAAGTGATTTCTCCTATTCAAAAACAGTCTTTGAGGTGTCTTAAGTGTCTTTATGATGTCGTTAGAGGCACGACATAGGAAAGATAGCAGTATGATGTTTGCGACACTTTCAACACTTATGGTCAAGATGCAACACTTGCGGACAAGATGTGACACTTACAACACTTGTAATGACAACACTTGCGACAATATTGAAGTGAGTAATTTTGATGTGTAACACACATTTGTAATCAATATGATTATTTTAGCAAAATTAGGAATAAATCTCCTCAAAAAATTGATTTTCCCTAAAAAAGATTGAATATATTTTCTATTTCTAGGAATATTAATTAAATCAATAGCTTCAACTCGTTTAGGATCAACCTTAATTCCATAATTTTATACTATATGCCCTAAAAGTTTACATTCTTGCATGGAAAAGTGTGATTTTTTTTGGGTTTAGAGACAAACCGAACTTTCTACATTTATAAAAAGTTTGTCTGAGGTGCACCAAATGTTCTGCATCAGAGTCAGAAAAAACTATCAGATCATTCTGATAAATAAGAGCAAACTTATCTCTCTCACCAACGAATGCGATATCCATTGCTCTATGAAAATTTGCTCCTACATTCATTAAACCAAAAGGCATTTTATCAAACATAAATGTTCCCCATGGAGTAGTAAATGCAGTCTTTTCTTTATCACATTCATGAACAACAATTTGATTGTATCCCAAGAAACCATCGATCATAGAAATTATGTTAGCCTCTACCACCTTCTCTAAAACATGATCCATTTTGGGGAGGGGGTAATTATCTTTAAGAGAAGATCGATTTAGGTTCCTAAAACCAACATAGATTCTTATCTCTCCATTTTTCTTCCTAACATGGGCCAAATTGGCCACCCATTCAGAGTATTTGAGGGGAACAATTTTTTTGCATCAAGGACTTTTTTAACCTCCTTTTCTATTACTGGCAGAAGGATTGGGTTTATCTATCTAATCTTTTGCTTGAAAGGATTAATACTAGATTTTAAGGGAATCTTATGCTCAATAACAGAAGTATCATAGGTTTTTAAATCTTCATAAGACCATACAAAAACATCTTTATATTTTTTAAGTAACTCAACATATCTACTCTATATTTGAGTCGGAAGATATTTGGATATTTTAACCAGCTTGGGATTTTCATTTGTTCCTACGTTACAATCTTCAACTTCTTCAGGTTGAGGTTGCAAAGTAGACTTTAAAGGTATATCATTTTAGTCAAACAACCTTTCTAGAGGCATAATACCTTTGGGAATTTGATTGTTTTTAAGTAAAAACATTCAGTGATTTGCAATTTTATCCTGGGACTTTTCTGGATTTTCTCCTTCCTACATAATCCAAGAAGGATCATTCTAATTTTATTGATCAATGTGGTTCTCAGAAAACTCATCTACCATTTCCAAGAACTGCTTGATTTGTTCATCATCTTCAAATACTCTCCAGTGTTGAACATTGTTTGAAATTGAAGGTTTATGTCTCATTTCAATATGATACTTCAACTTCAAAACAATAGGTGGTACTAAAGTTGCAACAACTTTGGCTAAGGAGTTATCTTATTGATTATGCACTTTGGGAATAGAGTGAATGTGTAGGGTTTTGCTTCACAGAGCCTTATAAAACCAGAAAAAAAAAGATTTATTTTAAGGAAATGCTATCCTAACATTTCATAACATCATAACCAGCATATAACCATTCAACTTAATTAAAATTTATGAACAGATCCTAATTCACTTACAAACAACAACATAACACTGCATGTTCCTTATAATACATAAAACAAATACATAAAATACTTTACCTCTTCTTGATGCTAATTCCCCCGTTGATCTAGTTGTCCTTTCCCTGCTTCCTTTCCCAGCCTGATGCACTGACCAAACCCTGCCCAAACTGACTAACCTCCTAGCCAGCTAGGAGCAACCTGTCCATCTCCCTAGCTCTAGGATACCGAAAGGAATCCTGGCCCCCGTGCCCAAAACCCCCAGCAACCCGGTGCCCCTGCAATGGTTCACTAAAACTCCCAATATCAAAACTCCCCACACCAGAAAATATCCAAACAAATTTCTAGTCCCCTTCAAAATACTTCCCCCCTCCAAAAATAATCCTCCTCCCCATCATATCCCCCTTCAATGACTCTCCTCCCCCTCATTAATTTTCTTATCTCCTCCTTTATTATCTTATCCACTTCTTTAATATCTTAACCCTTTCATTAATATCTTAACCCCTTCTTTAATATATTATCCCCTTATTTAATGCTTCATTTCCCCCCCCTGCATACGTAAAGTATTTAATTAAATAAATTAAAATTATTAAGCCCCTTAAATTTATTACCCATGTCATTGAATGTGATATGTAATCAATTAATTAATTAATTAATCAATCAAAAGTTTTAAACAATTAATAAATAAATAAATAAATAAATAATATTATTAATACTAATCATTGTTTAATTAAAACCATATTAGGACAATTAATTATCTAATTAATTATACTTAAAAATCCCTATGAACTATTTAACTAGGGTTGTTACATACACCCACCCTTCAGGAAACTTCGTCCCGAAGTTAAGGTATCTCATGATACAAGGAAAATAAACATGGTTCACACATTCATGACAATTAACCGACACTATTAGTAAGTAAGCCAAGAAAACTCATACTTACTAGTGTACATGTACAAGAAATGCATGTGTAGCTAGTACATACAAGTCTCGTGCATGTACTAATAATCAATAACTATCACCCTTATAGTAATTTATGTATGCATCCAATCCAA
>JZKD02S1966025.1:7982-23772 GCA_000966675.3 Picea glauca
TGTCATTGACTGTGCCAACTGACATGGAGATACCCTGGTCCTTACGTGACACTAGCCTAGCTTGACATAGTGGAACTTCAGCCCACACAGGCCTACAACCATCATTGCTTGAACCTTCCTCCGAAGGACTCTATTGGGTGGTGGACTCACAGACTCACAGACGCATAATTTTATAGCTTCGTTTCATTACTTAGCCATTTTTCATAATTTTATAGGTCTCATTGCTTAGCCATTTTTCATGTTTGAAGACTCGTAGACCTGTATATGCATAACACAATGAGCATCCTTTCATAGGACCATCCGAGAAGTCTCAACACTTAACCATTTTTCATCTTCATGGACTCGTAGACTTGTGGATGCATAAATATATATGCATCCTTTCACAGGTCCATCCGAGAAGCATCGACACTTTGCCATTTTATTACTGTTGTTTCTGGTATTTATTTTGGGATCACAAAACAATGTCAGACATCCAAATTTAATAATGTGTGTTTTCCCAATGCTTTTCTACCTTCAACTTAGAATGAAAATTCAATAATCTACTGATTTAGAAACACAAAGGAAATATCTCTTCCTTTGAGTTTTATTAAATAATCAAGAGATGGAAAGTAGAATTATAGAAAAAAAAATTGACAAACAAACCAAGGTATCCAATACTAATAAATCTACCTTATTTTCAATAGAAGAAACATAAAATGTATGTCCAAAAGATGAAGTAAGATGAGAACATCTATACAAATACATGTCTTGTTTTACTTATAGTAAAACAGAGGAAAAGTTATACCTGAATAAACATCTAATTAAGTGAACCACAGTAGATGTATTACTAAATTGCATTCATTCATTCCTTAAAAAACATAGAGTGAAGAAGATGAATTATGATAAAGTAGCAACACGTAGAAAACACATAACTCAAAGAAATGAGAAGTAGAATCTATATCTTCTTGTAGTAATTTGTATTAAAAAGTCTCTCTTTTCATCAGACGCGAAAAATCCCTATTTATATCTCCAATGTGTTTATTTATACACTTTTTGTCTTAACCAAAATCGGTTAGACATCCACATTTTTAGATCTTAAAATAGAAGAAAATCTTTCAAATTCTAGGCTAACAAAATATTACAAAAGATTTGAACATCTGTATTTTTTCTAGAAACTTCATTGTTTGTTGGTTGTTTGAAGGATTATCTATTCCTCAAGGATTTTGTAAACCTGCGCCTAAGATTTGATGATTCTTATTAAACGAGCAGTGGTATTTGGATACAGGTCATAATTTGGGTTTGGTTCCTCTGTAGATTGGTATTGGACCTACATTTTCACTCCCCTGCGAGGCACCATGACTTCTTGCTAACGATATTCACCCCTGTATGAAAAATAAAGCTTGTGAATGAGACTGCATAGACGAGATATAAATATGAATGCGAATACAAAAATCATATAGAGTTCAAATATTCTATCAAATCATAATTAAGACACTAATTAATTCTACATTTAAAACTTTGTATCAAAATAATAGGGTAATCATGCTAAAATCTAACGAATTTATTACCTGATGACATCGAACATTATTCATATATTTTACACTAATCATATTTAATTTACATTAATAAGCGTGATTAATGAAAGCACTTATTTTGGCACTTCGATGTTTGGGGCTTTGAATACAAAATGTTAAACTTGTTCTGAAGGTTCAAGTCACAGAGTGATTAATTATCTTAATTAAAATTTACTTAATTAACCACTGCTTTGTTTTTTAATCCTTGAATGCTTCAAAACTTCGATATTTTAGGATTATTGAGATAGAAAATGTTAAAATTGTCCCAAAGGTTGAAGTGGCAAAGTGATTACTTACCGTTAATTGATTTTAATAAATCATTACTTAACCGTTAATCTTCGGCGCTTCGACACTATGGCACTACAACACTTCAACACTCTGACGTTCAGGACTCTGGCACTTTAACACATCAACACTTTGTTGATAATATGATATCCCAGAGGTCAATATCTCGAAGTGACATAGAACAATGACATCACATATGATTACGTGTCATGAGAACATGTGTGACATGTATCATCCTGAAATGTGTGAATTATGTGTCCAAAAATTCCCAAAATAAGTTCGACATGTCCCCATGACTAAAGAATTCTAGGTGGCATAGGACACGTCAGTTGAGTACTTTTCTTTATAAAGAAATATCTTGTAACTTTGGGACTCCAAAGTTTCACAACTTCAGGGTTAATAGGACTTTTAAATGTTTAATCTTAGACTTTTGAAGTTTGAAATACCGAGGTGGAAGTTCAAACAAGAATTATACTTTAGTTAAATATTTCACATCTTTAAATCCCTGAAATACCACGAATCGTCAATGTTGGTAAGCATTAAGTTTGATGGCTTAGGATTGATTATCCCTTTCAAAACATAACAATGAGTTTTATTAATATACAAAATAGTAATTCTAAAGATAATTTTTATTGATATATGAAAAAATTAGGAACAAATTCAAAAAGGATTCAAAATTTGAATTTTTATTTAAAATTTTGACTTATGTTATAACATGGGCTCCAACTGGGGATTTTGGCTCCATGCAAGGCACTAAAGAACAATATACTATATTCCTTTATTGGGTAAATGGATTCATTATTACTTTTTTATTGAACTAAATACTTTCTTTCCTTTAGACATTTAATCATATATAGAAGTAAAAAAAACAACAATGTATAGAAATTTAGAACATGCTTAGTGCTAAATCTCGAGTCAAGTTAATAAATATTTTCTTTTTAAAAATTTACTTAATAATTATCCAAGATAATAAAACTAAATTGAACTAGAATATCATACTTTTACTGAATTAGTTTTATCTCGAGGTTATAAAGATATTATGTGGGTTTCATTAAGGAAACCTAATTGGATCAAGACATAAGTATCATTGAAAAATAACTAAATAATACAGTATGTGAGGAATATATGTAAGAAAAATTTACAGACATCATAGATATTGCTCCACTGCCAGCATGCCTATTTATTACCCTGGTGAAGTTATCTATATACCCCCATCTTGAATTTCCTTTCACCACTTAAAAAAAAAAAACATGCTTTCATTTTATTGAGATGAGGGAAATCATTGTATGAATTTCCTTTCATCGTCTCTTTTTGGACAAGATGGGGTTGTTGATTAAGGTTGGTTTTCATTGATGTCAACCCTTGAAGGAAGTTGGAGAACCAAGTTTTTGGTATTGGACCCAAGTTTGTTTGATGGATAACGATATGAGCTGTGATATCTTTTCAGGTAATACTATTCTATATGGATAGTACATGTCATGCCATTTCCAGTGGTATGTGGAACGTCACATAAATCCTTACAGTTAGAGAGTTATGGCCATGTGAAGTTGGAGAACCCTCATGAGTCATCTAGAATACCCAAAAGGCCAAAGTATTCAAAATGGTTTAAGATATTTTTATAAGGTAAATAATAAAGTGAAGTGATGAGTGTACTATAATTCAAAGTGAATATAAAATAAATTATTTAAGTAATAAAGTTAATGAAGAAATTACTAAGTTGACAAGTGGTTAGAAGTGGGTTAGCCCTAAAATAAGGAAAGTGGTTTAAGATGGTTAGAAGGTAACCCCTTTAGGTAAAGTGAAGTGACGAGTGTACTATAAGTCAAAGTGGATACAAAATAAATTATTTAAATAATAAATTTAATGGATAAATTACTAATTGGACAACTGGTTAGAAGTTGGTTAACCCTAAAATAACGAAAATGGGTTACGATGGTTAAAAGGTAACCCCTTGAGGAGGCTACATGAAAGTATAAATAAGAGAAAAGACTCTATGATTTTATATGACACTTGAGAATATTGAATATCTATAGGTGACTAAGGTAACCAAAGGATATCTAAGACGAATTTCATAGAGAAGGTGAAGTAAAGAAGGCTGAAATGCAAGGGAGGATAAATTATTTTGATGATCCTTTCTAAGGTATGTTATTTATAGGTCGTCTCACCATTTTCGCAATAACTATTTTTCTAGAATGATTCAGACCGTGAAATTGATAGGGCATTGAGAAAAAATATCCAAGTAGTTTTGGTACAAATTTCAGCATGTGGGTCGTTGTATTTTTGGAGTTACAATTCATGGAAAATAGGGTTTGTGGTTAGTGCTGAAACTAATCTAAAACATGTGTTTCAGGTAAAAATGTCACAACTTATTCATAATAGATTCAAATTAGGTAAGACCAAAAGTGTTGGTCAGAGTACATTTTGTAGTATTTTGTGTAAAATTTTTAGATCCATACAACAAATATTCCATGCGGGGCACGCTCTACAAGTTCGCTCTATAGAATACAACAAAATTCAACAAGGTATACCATTTTTTCTATAATGCCTTTTATGAGAGGTTCCAAGTAGTGACACCTAGAGGAATTGCATAAAACACATTGAAAAACGTTGTGTACTATTTCATATCTTTATTCATTACAGGTACATAGTTATAATTATTTCAAGTTAGGGTTGTTGACTAATCCAAAACTAGTCATGTGAGACTAAAGAAAAGTTTGATGAAAATGCTAGTCTCTTGTTGTTAAAGTTAAGGAAGGTTTGAAGGTATGTGATCATATACACCAGGTCTATTACATAGTTACAAATCAGATTTGGATGATGAAACTGATGAGAGATTTTGGTTGAGGTACATGTTGGGTACATGGTTGCGACAAGTAGTTGATGAGTTGTCACATACATGAGGCATATAGTTGATGATGTTGGTACATGTTGATGAGTCATAGTTTATGAGTAGTTGATACATGATTGGTACATACTTGGTACATGGTTGGATGCACTTGTTTATGGTATAGGTTTATTACAGGTTGTTTGGTACAGGTTGGTGCATGGTTGATGCACTTGTTTTTGGTACAGGTTGATTATAGGTTGAGGTACAAGTTGATGCATGGTTGATGCATGGTTCAGGTTTATTGGTACAAGTTGTTTGGTGTAGGTCTATTGGTACAGGTTTACAAAAGTATATCTCAAAGTGATAGTGTAACAATGGTTCCATCATTCTACTTATACGTGAGGGTGGTTGGACGGGGAAAGGACAGGTGGTTGTAGCCAAAGAACTTAGGGGGTTGTAGCCTCCTCTAGTTGTATCTAGAGAATTGGGGAGTTGGAGCTTCCCTCAGGTTTTAGCCTGAGAAACTAGGGGGTTGGARCCTCCTTCCAGTTGCATCTGGAAAACAAAGGAAGTTGGTGCTTCCAATGAATCTAATTCTTCAATACATATAAGAAAAAGATTTATGTGGTTTTCTCTTGCTTTGGGTTTCRACGTAAAAAACTGGTGTATTGTGTATTGTGTATGTGTATGATTGTTCATTTTTTCATTGCTTATTTACTCTAAATTTATTGGATGATAATGCTACATTGATATTTCACTTGGATTATATGATTAAAAAGGATTAGATTGATCTATTATTGATTCATCCCCCCTTCTAAGTAATCCATCAATTGGTATCATAGTAGGTTGCTTCAAAAATCAGTTTAACCATTGAAAGGTATATCATGGAGAGAAAMAACTTGTATAAAAATGGAATACCTTAGTTTGATGTAAAGAAGTATGCATTTTGGAGCATAAGGATGAATACATATATACARACACRGGGATTTGAAATTTGGTAATCAATTGTATATGGATACATAGTACCAAYAATTCTATGAGCAAATGAAAAAGCAGTGAAACTCAGTCAGAATAATTCAAAGCCACAAATGCACTTCTGAATGATCTTGGTCAAAAAACATTTACCAAAGTTTCACATTGTAAATCCACTAAAGAGATTTGGGAGAAAATTCAAAATATTTATGAAGGAGATTCAAAAGTCAAAGAAGCAAAGCTTCAAACTTACAGAGGTTAGTTCGAACAACTAAAGATGAAGGAAGATGATAATATTGCATCTTACATCTTACGAGTCGATGAAACAATAAATGCAATCATAGGATTGGGAGAAGAAATCAAAGAACCGGTAAGAAAAAGAAAAATGATGAAGGTGAATAAAAAAGAAAACAAACATATAAAGGAAAACGAACCAGAAATAAATTTTTCAAGAAAATCCTATGCACCAAAGAAGACATCTCATCATCAAATGAAGATGAAGTAAGTGACAATGAGACATAAAGAGTTCAATTCATGGAAGTATAAGACTCTGCTAAAGAAGACTCTGAAGTAGAATATTAATAATCCGAAGAACAAAATTGAAGAGGCAGAAGTTGACTACTGAGAGGAATTGATGAGTTCCATAGAAGTCATCAGAAGAAAAAAGAGGAAAAACAAGAAGCTACAAGCGGAACCAAAAAAGAAAAAAGACACTCAAAAATTAGAAAAAATGATCACAAATTTGAAGTTTCAAATCGAAGAAGATAAAAGAATTGAATAAGCACTCAAAAAACAACTAGAATAAAGAGACATGAACATTGAAAATTTGGAAGCAGAGATTGTCACATTAAGAAAGGATATTCAAAAGAAAAATATGCAGAACAACTCAAAATTTTTGAATGACATTATTAGGAGTCAAAGGCCTAATCATAAAAATTCTGGAATTGGATACAATCAGACAGAAAAGGGATGGATCTCCAAAACAATAGAACAATAAACAAATACAAAAATTTATGAAGAAACAATCAAATAGGATAGGAAGGTCTACAGAGAAAATTACAGGGACACTCCTCCACCAAGAAGATTCAGATTTTAGAATCAACGACCGACATAAAAAGATAGGCCTCAGGAAGAAGAAGGATTCATAAGAGAACCTCATTTCATAAGATATTCAACTCCCAGGTATCAAAATATCCTTTTTGGTTTATGTTATGCATGTAATAATTTTGGACATAAAGATGTGAATTGGAGAGCTAACAACATGAACATAAACAACTTTGAAATTCATACACAAAAGGGTTATCCAAGAAGGCCTAGTGAAACACAAAGAAGAATTTATAGCAAGTTTGAATCTTTGAGAACTAAAGTGGAATGATACAAGTGTAAAAACTTAGAACACATGGAAAAACATTGAAGAATGGCAATCCATCATACAGAACCACAACAGAACAACAACAATTAGAGACGGGAACCTCAGAAAAGGACATGGATAAGAAAGAAGAATCAGTATAGCAATGAAGAATGCATACTTGCTCTACAAGATAAATAGAAGAAACCTGGTTGGTATGTTGACAATGGCTATTCAAAACACATGACAGGTGATAGAGATAGGTTTCTTACATTAAGAAAGGAAAGAGATGGATCAGTCTCCTTCGGAAATGATGATTAAGATAAAATCATTGGAAAAGACATAGTCATAATTGGGAACAAGAATACAAAGCCAGAAAATGTTCTAGTAGTAGAAGATATGAAACATAATCTTCTAAGTGTGAGTTAGATGTGTGACCCACGTCATAAAGTTACTTTCAATTCACAAAAGTGCGAAATAAGAAAAGAAGGTTAAGGAAAATTTATTGTTACAGCTGTGAGAACATCAAACAACATGTATGTGTTGTTCACACAGAGACAGACCTCGGGTTCAATGCTTCAACAATGCACCAAAAAAACCCTAACTACTGGCCCTTTCAGCAACACTTGCGAAGTAGATGAATTCTCAACTAAGGTAGAGGCAGGGGGGGTTACTGGACTCAAGTGTTTGTAACCAAGTTGGGACACAGATATGTGATTACAACAATTAACAGAGCACTTAGACAATAATATGTATTATTTCATGAGTCTTATTCACATCACAGACTAAACTCTTATTACAGATCAACTCAGTAAAAATAAATATCAAGCACTTTCAATCACTTAGAACCTAGCATTAGCTCAAATCTAACAATCATTTATCTTTATTACCATTAAGCACTAAGAAATCACATCAGATGAATTCATCATACATTATAACAATGGCACTAAGAAGATAAACAACATAATTCACATCACACAAAGAACATCAAGACATTGGATATACGTGGTTCACCTAGTGTGGGGATACATCCACCAACTTCTTCTTCTTCTTTATTAGTCTTAAATATTCTTACATTTAGTTTCTCATGTGCACAAATCCACAGAGCCAAAATCCGAAGAGGAAAGAAGATCTACGCGCTGCATGCCAGATCCTCCTTCCCAAAATCAGGTCAAGGAACACAGCCTCACTCTAAAAAGTCTGTTTTCCCAAAGAAACTTACAACCTCTTGCACTAAGACAACATTAACACTTACAAAATATTTTGCACATAGCCAACTAACCCCTTCTTACATCGCTTAAATACTTATTTATACATTTACAGAAATGCCTAATCATGGGTAAACCCATGGGATGACATCCCATAACCCATTACATAAACCCTAGTAACCCTTTGATGGGTCCACAAATCCGAAAAATAAGTGAGATCTCGCAATCTCAACTCCATGTGGGCACTCCATCTTCGATCATCCTATCCAAGTCCCAAAAGTGGTCAAACATGACTAATGTTTCCTCAAAAATTGGTCAAGGGACAACACACCCCTAACACTCACCTGTGACTCATCCCGAGTCACTCAGATCTGGGAAACGTTGCTTCAAAGGCCTCAAGCATAGCTCAATATGCCTCGACTTGTCGCCTCTCTAAAACCTACTTCTCGGCGAAATCTTGAATCACTTTCTTTGTGATAGACCCTTCCAAGCATTGTTCGACTATCGTAACCACTTGGTTTAGCTGCGAGCCTTATCTTTCAATCTCTTCAAAAATCATGCAGGCTTCGTCCTACACTGGCTATAGTCTCTGTGTAACTTCCATGACTCTTCTCTGGATGGAAATAATTTGTTGCCGGACTGCACGCTGCTCCTATGATCTCTTCATTTTCTCAACCACTATGAGTAGCTTCATCTGCGCCTACACGGTGGATTCCTGCTGCTGCGCCTCCTGGAGTTGCGCTTCCAGTTTCCTCATCTCCGGATCTTCTGCGAGGAATTCATAGGTTTGGGCTCTTCGATCACTCAATTTCTTACATTCTAAGGCGAGGACCTTGATCCTTCCAACTACGCTCTTAGCGGCTTCCTCCCTTTGGTCGCGCACTTCCTGTGGAGTGTTAGGTACTTCTTGAAGCTCCAACTTCGTTACCTATTCTTGAAGCTGTTGAATGGCCTCAATGAGCTTCCCCACTTGAATCTCGGTTGACTCTTGTTATTCCTGTGCCAAGCCTAGCATAGAGAAAAGTTCTTTAGTCACTACTTATTTAACCATACTTTTCTCTGGGAGAAACTGGTCTTTTTATTTCTATATATTTTCATTGTCTTCCTTGAACATCACCCAAATTTCATTTTTCTCCTTCTCATAGGAGGATTCGCAAGACTATGCAACTCGTAGTTTCTCTAATACCTCCTCCTTTTATTGCTTCAAGGCTTATGTAGCCTCTTCCTTTTCTTCTTGGACTCGTTGAAGCCGAGCATCTATTGCATCTTCTAGTCTTCGTAATTGGGCGGGCTCATCCCCCAATTCTTCAATCTTCGATGAAGACGACGTAGTAGGTATTGTGTGAATCGAATGGATGTCTTGTTGTATATATTTCATATCCTTATCCAATGGATGGAGAGGTATATAAATCACAACACTATACACAATTAATTCTCTCGTAGCTTGGATAATAACAGGTGGAAAAAAGTGGTCCCAACGCAATGTCCAACGGGTTAAATAAGAAAGCTTCATAACAGATTCCTCCAATGGGAAGGAATGCATCCATCAATATGAATCGATCCATTATGGTGTGGTCTGAATGGTCTATTCACTCATAACTGTGTTTTCTAGCCGTTTCAAGGTGTCATTCTAATGATCGGGGTGCCTCCAATGGTCATATAGCTTCATCATGGCGAAGTCCCAGTCTACGTGGTTCTGCTATTCTGGCAAGGTTCAAGTTCTATAGATCTTCCTCCTGTGAAGTCTTCCTTTTGTTCTCTGTAGCTTCCTGTAGTTTTTCTAGCTTATCTTTCTTCTTATTGAGCTTCCTGGCCTTCTTCCCTGTGATTTGAGCTTCTCTAACAATTTCTAGAATCGTCTTCCCATTTGTATTCTTATTCTCTCTTGGTAAAAGGACTTCGCACTACTGATATCCTCTTATAGATTCTAAGGTTAATGTTCCTTCTCTTACTATTTCTGGGGTGGCTAAACTTCTTTCTTGCATGGACAAGTTCTTCAAGCCTTCCTGCATTCTTTCAACTTCAAGAACTAATTCTCTTTCCCTCCATTGCTTCAACTGATCCTCTTGTTGTTCTATTAGTCTCTCTATTTTTCTAGTTATTAAGTCCCTTAGTTCTTTCTTTTTATGTTCTGTAGCTTCCTCCTCTTCTTTCCTTCTGATCTGATCCTTCTCAATCCAACTCCTTCCTAACAAAAGTGGAAAAGGGGCATTATTCTCAACAAATTTAAGTACTTTAAATTCTTCTTCAGTTGATTTTTCATGAGAAATCATAGGTACATTAGTAACTCTTCCACATAGGGGTATCATATTTCCTTTAAACAAGCCTATCCTTCCCAATGAAGGTACCATAGCAAGCTTTCCCAAAATTTCCCAAGTGTTTTCTGGCATAATATTCACATGTTCTTCTTCATCCAATACACAGTCTATCTAGAAGTCTTCTATTCTTGTAACTATGTGTTGTTTTTCTTTCATGATCTCTGGTAAACTGATGTCTCTGTGATCATTCATTACTTGTTTTAACTGTACTAACATAGTCTTTGACTCTTTCTCTTTATGATTCTCCAACATGCTCTTAGCCTCTTGAATTTCTTCAAATTTTTCTTGTCTCGTGCTCATCTTTTCAACTTTAGAAATCATTCTTGGGCAATCCTCAACTTCGTGACCAATAACTTTACAATAATGAAAAATAGGACCTATACAGGGGAATTCCTTAGCAAGATGTCTCGGTCCTCTACAATTATAATAGAATGTCAATCCTCTCTTTATTTTAAATGATCCCCAACCTCTCTTGTACTACGCACTAGGATCACAGTGCTAGACTTGCAATTTGAAAAAATTCTTTCTAGATTCCTGCATCCACTTATTAGTCGAAAGATTCTTTATATGCATAGGAATAACATATATTTCTCTATTCAGATCAATTCTTTCTTCTAACTGTTCCCTACCATTTATTCTAGGAAAAAACCTATCAAACATACTTAGATTCATTCTTCCGAAGAAAAAAAATCCACTTATCTTACCCTTCCCAGAGCACAAAGCTTTAATATCTTACCTCTTTTCTTCAGATCTGGCTTGTTTCTTAGCACAGAGCTTTGCAAGTCAAGTAGAATATTGTGCACTACAACAATAGATCTACACACAAAGGTTTCTCTTTTCTTCAGTTCCCAGCTATCACAGTTTCAGGTCCCAGCAACAAAACCATTTGTTGGCACAGGGGAAGACCTAGGGTTCAATTGTTCAACAATACACCAACAAAACCCTAACTACCGACCCTTTCGACAACACCGACGAAGAAAATGAAGTCTCACCCAATTTAGAGGTAGGGGGGGTTATAGGACTCAAGTGTCTGTAACCAATCTGGGACACAAATCTGTGATTACAAAACTTAGCAGAGCACTTAGACAACAATATGTATTAGTTCATGAGTCTCATTCACATTGCATACTAAACCCTTATTACATACCAGTGTAGTAACAATAAATATCAATCACTTTGAATCACTTAGCACCTGGAATTAGCTCAGATCTAGCATTCATTTATCCTTAATACAATTAAGCATTAAGAAATCACATCAGATGCATTCATCATACATTATAACAAAGACACTAAGCATATAAAGAACATAATTCACATCACACAAAGAACATCAAGACACAGGATATACGTGGCTCACCCCAGTGTGGAGCTATGTCCACCAACTTTTTCTTCTTCATTATTAGTCTTCAATCTTCTTACATTCAGTTTCTCCTGTGCACAAATCAACAGAGCCAAACTCTGGAAAGGACATGAGATATGCGTGATGCACGATAGATCCTCCTTGCCAAAACTAGTTTAAGGAAGAAAGCCTTACTCTACACAGTCTATTTGTACAAAGCAACTTACAACCTATTGCACTAATCCAACATTAACACTTACAACATATTGTGTGCATAGCCAACCAACCCCTTCTTACATCTCTTAGCTACTTATTTATACATTTACAAAAAGGGATAATCATGGGTAAACCCATGGGATGACATCCCATAACCCATTACATAAACCATAACAACGCTTTGTTGGGTCCACAAGTCCAAAAATAAGTGAGATCCCACGATCTCATCTCCGCCAGGGTGCTCCATCTTCAACCAACATGTTGAAGTCCCAAAATTGGTCAAACACAACTAAGGTTTCCTCAAAACTTGGTCAAGGGCCAGCATGTGTTAGGTGAAATTGGAAATGAAAAGTGTTTTCTAGGAAAGGAAGATAAAAGTTGGCTATTGCAAAAAAGAATGGGTCACAAACATTTTTATAACCTTGTGAAAGTCAACAAAAGAGAAGCAGTCAAATAAATGCCCCTGATCACAAAACCAACCAACAATTTATACAAACATTCTCAATAGGTAAAGAAAATAAATACCAGGTTCAAATCAAAGGAATATTCAACGATAAGACCACTGGAAATTGTGCATACTGATCTAGTTTGACAAACTACAACAAAGGGTTTAAAAGGTGAGAAATACTTTATGCTATTAGTTTATGATTATACAAGAATGATTGTATTTTTATTTGTCAAGAACAAGTCATAAGCTTTTGAAAACTTCAAGATCTACAAGGAAATGGTTGAAAATGAAATGGATTCAAAAATCAAATTCTTCGGATCTGATAATGGAGGAGAGTTCACTTCAAAGGAGTTTATGTACTACTACAATAGTCATGGAATAAAAAGACAATTCTTCATTGCTAGGAAACCTCAATAGAATGGAGTTGTTGAAAGAAAGAACATGACAATACATGAAATGGCTTAAACAATGCTAATGGATTCCAAATTGACAGATATTTTTTGGACACAAGTAGTGCATACAAAAATTCACATTCAAAACAGAGGAATGCTCAGAAACAACACAGACAAAACTCCCTATGATCTATGGAAAGGAAGACTAGAAAATGTGAATCACTTCAGAGTTTTTGGAAGCAAATGCTACATGAAAAGAGAAGATGGCATAATGAGAAATTTTGATTATCGTGTGGACAAAGGAGTACTTGTTGTTTACTCAAGTACAGGGGAAAAATGAAAGTGTTACAACATGAGATTTAACAAAGTTGTGAAAATAATCAACATAACAATTGATGAAACAGGTAGACAAGAATTAAAGGAAGAAGAAAATGAAGCAATGGAACAACTTTACGAAGAAGAAATAGAAGATGAAAAAGAAGGGGAAGATGAAGATGATCTGACAGAAGAAGAAGAACAAGTTCAAAAAGTGACTCCAAGACACCTAGCAGACGAGTATAGAAGAATCATCCTTCAAATCAGTTTATTAGAAACAAAGACACAGGAGTTGAGACTAGAAGAAGAATCCATTCACCGGAACAAACGCACCTAGCACCCACATCTACAATTGAACCAACCTGTTTTGGAGAGGCCAACAATGATGAATTTTGGAATAAGGCCATGGATGAAGAATTGGATCAAATAGAGAAAAATGAAACTTGAGAATTGGTTCCAATACGAAAGGATAAGAATGTGATCGACACAAAGTGGATATACAAGAATATTGAATGAATATGGACAGGTTACAAGGAATACATATAGATTGGTATGTAAAGGATATGCACAGGTTGAAGGAATCGACTTTGAAGAGAAATTTTCCCCAGTTTCCAGAATGGAAGCAATCTGATTACTTTTAGCTTATGCATGCTCCAATAATATTAAAGTGTGTTAGATGGACATAAGATCATCTTTTCTGAATGGGGAACTTGAAGAATAAGTCTACATTGAACAACCATAAGGATTTCAGTTGTCAGAGAACACAGATTATGTGTGTAAATTAAAGAAGGCCTTTTATGGTCGAAAACAGGCTCCTAGAGCATGGTACTCTAGACTGGATAAATATATACAATAGGAAGGGTTTAGAAAAGGAAGTGTAGACAACAACCTCTACATCAAGGTTAGTCAAGATAGTATTTTATTAAATGAAGTTTATGTTGATGATATTATTTTTGGTAGTGATGATGACAGATTAAGCCAGAAATTTGCAAAGGATATGCATAATGAATTTGAAATGTCATTACTTGGAGAACTATTATTCTTTTTGGTATTTCATATACGTCAAAACAACCAAAGAATTTTTATTTTTCAAACCAAGTATATCATAGAAATGCTAAAGAGGTTTAGAATGGAAGATTGCAAACTAGTTATCACTCTCATGCAAACTAGTTGTAAGTTAAGAAAAGATGATGATTCAAAGTCTACAGATTAGAGGTAATACAGATCAATCATTGGTAGCCTTCTATATGTGACAACATCCAGACCAGATGTAATCCAGGCAGTTGGATATGTGACACTATTTCAAGAAGCACCAAAGGAATCACATGTATTAGCACTGAAGAGGATTTTCAGATATCTCAAAGGAACATAAGAGTTTTTATTATGGTATCCAAAAGGAAAGGATGTATCACTTATTGCCTACACAGATGCAGATTGGGAAGATTGTATTGATGACCGACGAAGCACCAATGGAGCAACATTCTACTTGGGTGAGTGTCTAGTATCATGGCTAAGCAAGAAATAGTCATTGGTATCTTTATCTACATCCGGGGAAGAGTATATTGCAGCAACAACATGTTGTACACAAGTTCTTTGGATGAAACAAACTTTGACATATATACAAGTTGAGTATGATGAGCACATTCCAATCTATTTAGATAATATAAGCACCATCACTATCTCAAAGATCCTGGTGATGCACTCCAAGATGAAGCACATTCCAATTAAGTATCACTTTCTACTGGAACAGGTTCCAGAAAAGAACATCAAAGTTGAGTATGTGGTCACAAACGAACAAGTGGTAGACATATTTACAAAACCACTTCCATGGGAAGCCTTTGAGTATCTTTGACAGAGACTCAGAGTTATTTCTACTCCAAAATGAATGATTTTGAATTCTTATTTTATATGTCTTATATGTACACGAGGAAGCACCATCAAGAGAACAATTTAGTCAGGGGGAGAAACCTTAGATGGAAAAATACCTTTTCCATTGATGACAAAGGGGGATAGATTTATCATATGAAGAGGACAAAGGCATGGTTCCAGGGGGAGCATGAGAGATATAACTTCATTATTACATGAAATGATTTCATTATTGCATCAAAGTTTTTCCATCAATGCAAAAGGGGGAGATTTTTCATTAAGGTTGGTTTTCATTGATGTCAACCCTTGAAGAAAGTTGGAGAACCCAAGTTTGGGTAATGGACCCAAGTTTTTTTGATGGATAACAATATGGGTTTTGAGATATTTGTAGGTAATAATATTCTATATGGTTAGTACATGTCATTCCATTTCCAGTGGTATGTGGAACGCCACATAAATCCTCACGGTTAGAGAGTTATGGCCATATGAAGTTGGAGAACCCTCATGAGTCATATAGAAGCCCCAAAATGTCATAGTCAAAGTGGTTTAAGAGTTTTTTAGAAGGTAAATAATAAAGTGAGATGATGAGTGTAATATAATTCAAAGTGAATACAAAATAAAGTATTTAAATAATAAATTTAATGGAGAAATTACTAAGTTGACAAGTGGTTAGAAGTGGGTTAGCCCTAAAATAAGGAAAGTG
>JZKD02S1966036.1:0-11439 GCA_000966675.3 Picea glauca
CTCATGCATAGTAAGTGATAGAATTGTATACTAAATGCAATGGTTGAATATGTTTTGTAAGTACGTGCATATATATTATTGCATGGAAATAATTGTTACTAACAGTTGAAATGTTGTTAACTCATGAAGTTGAGGACATTTTAGGGAGGTGTTAGACATTGCAACAGGAATGTTGCAAGTCAAGTAGTCACATGAACATTGACTACATGAAATTTTCTTGTTCAGCCAAAAAAAATAAAAGTAATGAACTTACAGATATTACTGTGAACATGCATATGCATATAATGACGAGTCATTCTATTTTATTAAATTGTTTGGTAATTATGATTGAATTGCTAGATGTAGACAATTCTAAGTTCATTGCATATGGTTCTATACATATTGCAATTGAATTATGATGTACAGGAAATACTGACAATTGTTGGTAGTATGCACGATGAAGCCTTGCAGGAAAATGGTATTTAGTTCGGTGCTTGTGGAAAAACACAAGGAAGGTTGAAATCCTAATATGACAACAACCAATAAGAATTATGAAATTGAATTTCATGTTTTGGGGAAAAAATTGAATTCCTTTTTGAACTAAGTTGGAGTTCCTAAATGATTTTTTTTATGTTCTCTCATGATAACTGCATGTGGGTGATGCAGATGAGATGATGTTGATAAAAGTTAGAATGTTGACTACAAAGAGTAGCTCGGGAAGATGTTGATTAGAGACCTCTAAGGATAGTTGGAACTCCTCGAGCCATGGTGCTCTGAGACTTCTGGTCTAGCTTGTTGCTGAAGCCTAAGGAAAGGGAGGTGTAGCAGTCGATGGATTGTGTGACAGTGAAGGTGTACACTCATGGGGTGGGACAGACATGTGGGGAATGAGAGACCATTGGTTGGAGTGTTGTTGAGTTTTGGTTGGTTGGAGTATTTTTGAGGTTTGGTACCTTAGTCTAGACCATGTTGATGTGGAAGGTCTTCTCAATCAAAAGATAAGTATCAATTCTATATTCATTGTATGTTGTGTATCTTGTATACAGGTTATAATGTTATTAGAATTTTCTATATATACATATATATACATTGCAGATATGTTCTAATGTTTCTTTTGAATGAATAGGTGTATGAACAGAGTGCTTACATCTGTGGATTCATAGCCCTGTTGAGATTTTATCAACAATGATATCTAAGGCTGGTGGAACATTGTGGATCTACAACCAGTCAGTGATTTCAATGAGGTTTAATTGAAGCATGTAACAAGGAACAATAAGCCGAATGATTTCCTAAAGAAACTCTATGGAATAGAGAAATTGAGTTTCAGCTGCAGTATGGACACCAAAATTGGTGCTTGAAAGTAGAGCACCAGGTGGATAATGGGCTTCCAATAGCCAAAGCTTGAAGTTTTTTTAAGAAATTTTGAATTATATATGTATAAACAAGTTTCACTGAGGACAGTGCAAAAATAAGGGGAGGGGATTCCAGGTAGAGCCCCAGTTGTAATTATGAATTGTAAACATATTGGATAGGCTAGTGAGCCAAATTATAATAAGTTGGGAGGCTTATGTGGTGATTAGGCCAGAGAGCCTAGATGCAAAGGCTAGTGAGCCTACTATTGTATATGTGTAAATGCTCATATATTTAATATAATTACATCATTGTGTGTAGATCGAAAACGAAGAAAGAGTGATGGGGGACTAAGCTTCCACAAGGATGAGTAAGGGAGAGGGGGATGAAAGGTTGGAAGAGGGGCTAATAGTAGGGGCTTAAGTCCTTGAAAATAATAATTTATTATTATTCCAAAAGTTGTGTGAAAGACATGTTTTTATCCTAAGTTCTGGGAAACGGAACAGGTGCGAAGTGGAATGCATGCGACTACAGGAAGATAGGTGTTGACCTGGGCACATGCAGTTATAGCTAGGAAAGCCGGCGTTGTTGGTGGGGGTCCTATATATTCTTCCATCTGTAGTCTGAAATCGAAACCTCCATGATCAACCTCTGTGTTGTTTCCTAGGCACGCACCCTGAAACCCATGGGGAAAACCGACAAACTGATCCATGTCTCTGGGAGAAGTCCGAGTTATCCCATGTGTATCTTGTGAAGTCCGGGTATCCTGTAATTGTTTGATCTGTGTGGTGTCATAAATGTGGGATGTTGTGGCCACACAGTTCCTGGACTAAGTGTGGCTTGTTGTTGTCTTCGGTTCCTTACTGAACCTTGTTTTTTCCCTCACTGTGTTGGAACTGAGTTGAAGAAGCAGGTTATCAGGCCCATGAGAAACACTCTCTCCAGGTGAGAGAGTTGATTGTGGATTGAAGAGGCGGGTTTTCATGCTTATGAGCAACTCTCTCCAGGTGAGAGAGTTTGCTGGGAAGTGGTTTTCTCCTAGAGAGAGTCTAGCACTAGCTACGTATCTCTGAGAATTCTTGATCCGACCTATTTCCGAGACCCTGAGAGGGGAAGTGGAGCAGTCGATGGACTGTGGAACAGTGAATGTGCATATTCTCGGGGTGGAACAGGCATGTGGAGAATGAGAATTCATGAGTAGTGGGCGTAAGAAGGCTCCTAGAGAGAATCCTTCCAGTTTCACTGTGCATTTTCTTGTAACCTCAGCCTAGTATAGGATTCCCTTGCCCTGGGTGGAGCTTAGCCCAACTCAAGGGTGACCCACTTCTAAGCGTGATGAGCAGTGTGATCTATGGATGGAAGGTTCGTGGAAGGTTTGCACGGAGTTGGTGGTCTTATAATAAAAGATAAGTACCACTTTTATGTTCATTTACATGTTTTGTAACGGTACCTATGTCATAATTGATGAGTATTGCTTATGTATGTTCTATATGCTGCATGTGTAGGCTTACTATTATTTCCACACGAATATGTTATATATATGTAGAATAGTCATTCTATGTTTATATGGATGTGTATGTTTTTCCGCAAGTATCTCTGTGTGGCATAGCCCAATAGTTTAAGGCTAGAGTTGTCATAGATAAAAGCAGTAAAAGGAAAAGATAAGGTATTTCGTAGGTAGCATTGCCTTGCCCGGTGGAGTTGTAGGCCGGGGGATGTTACACTATGGTTGAGTGACAATATTGTTATATTGTCTATGGTTAAACGAGCACACCCAATTTTCTAATAGGTTATGGGCCCACGCCTCCTTCAATCAATCTAACCAATGGAAGGGAGAAAAGACATAATATTATCAATCTCATTGAAGAACCGTCACTAGGGTTTCTAGCAGGTGTAGTTACTAAAGCACTATCTCTAGGGTTACTAGTAGGTGCAACTGTAAACCCTAAAATCTCTTACCCAACACCTTATGATGGAACACCTTACACAAGGAGAGGATATTCTTGTGTTCCTTAGTCCAACGCACCTATTGGCACTCTCAGAAGGTAAAAACGTCAAGATTGAGATTTTGTGTCAAAGTCAATGTTTGACCAGTCAAAGTAAAAGTTTGACCATCTATCAATCAACAAAATCCATGAATGAAAATACAAATCATCTACACTATTCATCTCTTACAATAACTCTTGAAGATGACATGTGGATAATTGACAGTGGAGCTTCTAGGCATATGACAGGAGACCAGGTCAGACTCTCCAGTCTGAATGAAAATCAGACATCCTATAAGGTAGAACTTGGAGACAAGAACACCTATCTAGTCAAAGGAATTGGCCAAGCCTCTATCAAATTGAAATCAAGTAATAATGTTCATTTGAGCAATGTCTTATATGTACCTGGTTTAGAAAAGAATATTGTATCTATATCTTTCCTAGAATACAAAGGAAATAGAATATCCTTTGTAGATGGTGAAGTACTATATTGGTCTAGAGACTCCAACATACAGAATGATAAAGTTATTGGAACTTGTGAAGGAAGATTATACAAACTACTAGAACGTAATGATGAATTCAATCCCAATGAACTTTGGCATAGAAGGTATTCTCATATTAATTATCAAGCATTACCTTTTCTCGAGAAATTGATTGAAGGAATACCAAAACTAGAATCGACACATGAAGGAATTTGCAGAGGATGTACACTTGGTAAAAATGTTAAGAATCCATTCTCAAGTAGCAACAATAGATCTAAGGAAATCCTAGATCTAATACATTCAGATGTTTGAAGTCAAATGCCAGTCAAATATCTAGGAGTTTTTCTTTATTATGTAACCTTCACAGATGATTACTCAAGAAAGTATTGGTTATATCTCTTGAAGACAAAGGAATAATTTCTCAGTAAGTTCCAATAATTCAAAGAAGAAATAGAAAACCTCACAAGCATGAAAATCAAGAATTTGAGAACACATAATGGAGGAGAATACACATCCAAGGAATTTGTTGCCTTTTGCAAATCAACAGGGATTAGGAGGGAGCTAACCATTACTCATAATCCTCAACAAAATAGTGTAGCATAAAGGAAGAATAGATCCATTGAGGAAACCGTGAAGGCACTAGTCAATGATCAAGGTTTATCCATGTATTTATGGGGAGAAAAAACCATGACAACAATATATGTTTAGAACAGAAGTCCCCACCGCATATTGAAGGATATGACCCCAAAAGAATCCTTCTTGCAAAATAAACCCAATGTGGAACACTTAAAAATATTTGGGTGCCCTGCTTACATTCATATCCCCAAGGATAAAAGGAAGAAACTAGAACGCTCATGAAAGAACATAATATTTGTTAGATATAGTGGATCATCCAAAGACTATAGAATCTATATTCAAGAACAACATAAGATTGAAGTTAGCAGAGACGTAACCTTCAATGAGAAGATGGATTTCAATAAATCTATAGAATAATCCATGGAAGAAGAAGAATATGAAGAGCCTAAAGAAGAAAGCACATGTCATCCAGAAATTCAAAATGAAGAGCCAGAACAACTTGATCATCCGATGCAACCATGTGAACTTGTTGAATCAGTCATTGTACCCAGAACTAGAAAATTTCTTGCTTGGCTTGAAGCTACTCTACAAGAAGCAGAAAGACTCAAATTTCCAAGTGGCACCTTCAGAGAAAGAAAAAATCCCAAAATATTATCCATCTATGTAGCATGTATGACAAAACTTATAAATGAAGAACCCACCACATTTGAAGAAGTGTCTCAAAAGAAATAGTGGAAAGAAGCCATGACAGAAGAATACCAGCCTGTCATGAAAAATGAAATGTGGTAAATTGTACCTAGACCCAAGGAAAAATCAATGGTAACTTCAAAATGGGTCCATAAGATCAAACATGCAGTAGACAGAAGTGTGGACAAATACAAGGAAAGGTTCATAGCTAGAGGGTTCTCCCAGAAGGAGGGAGAATATTGTGATGAAAACTTTTCTCCTGTTTCCAGATATACTTATATTAGAGCCATTATGTCTCTTGCTTCTTCCATGGGATGGAGTCTACATCAGATGGATGTAAGGACAACTTTTCTCAATGGAGAAATTGAAGAAGAAGTGTACATTGAACAACCTCAAGGTTTTGATGTACATTCCAAAGACACTCATGTTTGCAAATTGAAGAAATCCCTTTTATGGACTCAAGCAAGCTCCAAGAGCTTGGTATTCCAGGACAGACAGTTACTTAATAAGACTTGGTTTCTCTAAGAATCATGCAGATCCAAATCTCTACTACAAGGTTGTAGAGAATGCACCTACGATTCTACTGCTATATGTCGATGACTTATTCTTGATAGGTGAAAATTCTCTCATCATCCAGTGTAAGAAGGAATTAGCTTCTAAGTTCGATATGAAATATCTTGGTCTCATGCACTATTACTTGGGACTAGAAGTATGGTAGAAGCATGGTGAAATATTCCTTGGAAAAGGAAAGTATGCAGTGAAGATTCTTCAGAAAATTGGAATGATGGATTCCAAAGCCATGGCCACTCCTATGACCAAAAATATAAGAAAAGTAAGANTTCATTGCATATGGTTCTATACATATTGCAATTGAATTATGATGTACAGGAAATACTGACAATTGTTGGTAGTATGCACGATGAAGCCTTGCAGGAAAATGGTATTTAGTTCGGTGCTTGTGGAAAAACACAAGGAAGGTTGAAATCCTAATATGACAACAACCAATAAGAATTATGAAATTGAATTTCATGTTTTGGGGAAAAAATTGAATTCCTTTTTGAACTAAGTTGGAGTTCCTAAATGATTTTTTTTATGTTCTCTCATGATAACTGCATGTGGGTGATGCAGATGAGATGATGTTGATAAAAGTTAGAATGTTGACTACAAAGAGTAGCTCGGGAAGATGTTGATTAGAGACCTCTAAGGATAGTTGGAACTCCTCGAGCCATGGTGCTCTGAGACTTCTGGTCTAGCTTGTTGCTGAAGCCTAAGGAAAGGGAGGTGTAGCAGTCGATGGATTGTGTGACAGTGAAGGTGTACACTCATGGGGTGGGACAGACATGTGGGGAATGAGAGACCATTGGTTGGAGTGTTGTTGAGTTTTGGTTGGTTGGAGTATTTTTGAGGTTTGGTACCTTAGTCTAGACCATGTTGATGTGGAAGGTCTTCTCAATCAAAAGATAAGTATCAATTCTATATTCATTGTATGTTGTGTATCTTGTATACAGGTTATAATGTTATTAGAATTTTCTATATATACATATATATACATTGCAGATATGTTCTAATGTTTCTTTTGAATGAATAGGTGTATGAACAGAGTGCTTACATCTGTGGATTCATAGCCCTGTTGAGATTTTATCAACAATGATATCTAAGGCTGGTGGAACATTGTGGATCTACAACCAGTCAGTGATTTCAATGAGGTTTAATTGAAGCATGTAACAAGGAACAATAAGCCGAATGATTTCCTAAAGAAACTCTATGGAATAGAGAAATTGAGTTTCAGCTGCAGTATGGACACCAAAATTGGTGCTTGAAAGTAGAGCACCAGGTGGATAATGGGCTTCCAATAGCCAAAGCTTGAAGTTTTTTTAAGAAATTTTGAATTATATATGTATAAACAAGTTTCACTGAGGACAGTGCAAAAATAAGGGGAGGGGATTCCAGGTAGAGCCCCAGTTGTAATTATGAATTGTAAACATATTGGATAGGCTAGTGAGCCAAATTATAATAAGTTGGGAGGCTTATGTGGTGATTAGGCCAGAGAGCCTAGATGCAAAGGCTAGTGAGCCTACTATTGTATATGTGTAAATGCTCATATATTTAATATAATTACATCATTGTGTAGAGATCGAAAACGAAGAAAGAGTGATGGGGGACTAAGCTTCCACAAGGATGAGTAAGGGAGAGGGGGATGAAAGGTTGGAAGAGGGGCTAATAGTAGGGGCTTAATTCCTTGAAAATAATAATTTATTATTATTCCAAAAGTTGTGTGAAAGACATGTTTTTATCCTAAGTTCTGGGAAAGGGAACAAGTGCGAAGTGGAATGCATGCGACTATAGGAAGATAGGTGTTGACCTGGGCACATGCAGTTATAGCTAGGAAATCCGACGTTGTTGGTGGGGGTCCTATATATTCTTCCATCTGTAGTCTGAAATCGAAACCTCCATGATCAACCTCTGTGTTGTTTCCTAGGCACGCACCCTGAAACCCATGGGGAAAACTGACAAACTGATCCATGTCTCTGGGAGAAGTCCGAGTTATCCTGTGTGTATCTTGTGAAGTTCGGGTATCCTGTAATTGTTTGATCTGTGTGGTGTCATAAATGTGGGATGTTGTGGCCACACAGTTCCTGGACTAAGTGTGTCTTGTTGTTGTCTTCGGTTCCTTACTGAACCTTGTTTTTTCCCTCACTGTGTTGGAACTGAGTTGAAGAAGCAGGTTATCAGGCCCATGAGAAACACTCTCTCCAGGTGAGAGAGKTGATTGTGGATTGAAGAGGCGGGTTTTCATGCTTATGAGCAACTCTCTCCAGGTGAGAGAGTTTGCTGGGAAGTGGTTTTCTCCTAGAGAGAGTCTAGCACTAGCTACGTATCTCTGAGAATTCTTGATCCGACCTATTTCCGAGACCCTGAGAGGGGAAGTGGAGCAGTCGATGGACTGTGGAACAGTGAATGTGCATATTCTCGGGGTGGAACAGGCATGTGGAGAATGAGAATTCATGAGTAGTGGGCGTAAGAAGGCTCCTAGAGAGAATCCTTCCAGTTTCACTGTGCATTTTCTTGTAACCTCAGCCTAGTATAGGATTCCCTTGCCCTGGGTGGAGCTTAGCCCAACTCAAGGGTGACCCACTTCTAAGCGTGATGAGCAGTGTGATCTATGGATGGAAGGTTCGTGGAAGGTTTGCACGGAGTTGGTGGTCTTATAATAAAAGATAAGTACCACTTTTATGTTCATTTACATGTTTTGTAACGGTACCTATGTCATAATTGATGAGTATTGCTTATGTATGTTCTATATGCTGCATGTGTAGGCTTACTATTATTTCCACACGAATATGTTATATATATGTAGAATAGTCATTCTATGTTTATATGGATGTGTATGTTTTTCCGCAAGTATCTCTGTGTGGCATAGCCCAATAGTTTAAGGCTAGAGTTGTCATAGATAAAAGCAGTAAAAGGAAAAGATAAGGTATTTCGTAGGTAGCATTGCCTTGCCCGGTGGAGTTGTAGGCCGGGGGATGTTACACTATGGTTGAGTGACAATATTGTTATATTGTCTATGGTTAAACGAGCACACCCAATTTTCTAATAGGTTATGGGCCCACGCCTCCTTCAATCAATCTAACCAATGGAAGGGAGAAAAGACATAATATTATCAATCTCATTGAAGAACCGTCACTAGGGTTTCTAGCAGGTGTAGTTACTAAAGCACTATCTCTAGGGTTACTAGTAGGTGCAACTGTAAACCCTAAAATCTCTTACCCAACACCTTATGATGGAACACCTTACACAAGGAGAGGATATTCTTGTGTTCCTTAGTCCAACGCACCTATTGGCACTCTCAGAAGGTAAAAACGTCAAGATTGAGATTTTGTGTCAAAGTCAATGTTTGACCAGTCAAAGTAAAAGTTTGACCATCTATCAATCAACAAAATCCATGAATGAAAATACAAATCATCTACACTATTCATCTCTTACAATAACTCTTGAAGATGACATGTGGATAATTGACAGTGGAGCTTCTAGGCATATGACAGGAGACCAGGTCAGACTCTCCAGTCTGAATGAAAATCAGACATCCTATAAGGTAGAACTTGGAGACAAGAACACCTATCTAGTCAAAGGAATTGGCCAAGCCTCTATCAAATTGAAATCAAGTAATAATGTTCATTTGAGCAATGTCTTATATGTACCTGGTTTAGAAAAGAATATTGTATCTATATCTTTCCTAGAATACAAAGGAAATAGAATATCCTTTGTAGATGGTGAAGTACTATATTGGTCTAGAGACTCCAACATACAGAATGATAAAGTTATTGGAACTTGTGAAGGAAGATTATACAAACTACTAGAACGTAATGATGAATTCAATCCCAATGAACTTTGGCATAGAAGGTATTCTCATATTAATTATCAAGCATTACCTTTTCTCGAGAAATTGATTGAAGGAATACCAAAACTAGAATCGACACATGAAGGAATTTGCAGAGGATGTACACTTGGTAAAAATGTTAAGAATCCATTCTCAAGTAGCAACAATAGATCTAAGGAAATCCTAGATCTAATACATTCAGATGTTTGAAGTCAAATGCCAGTCAAATATCTAGGAGTTTTTCTTTATTATGTAACCTTCACAGATGATTACTCAAGAAAGTATTGGTTATATCTCTTGAAGACAAAGGAATAATTTCTCAGTAAGTTCCAATAATTCAAAGAAGAAATAGAAAACCTCACAAGCATGAAAATCAAGAATTTGAGAACACATAATGGAGGAGAATACACATCCAAGGAATTTGTTGCCTTTTGCAAATCAACAGGGATTAGGAGGGAGCTAACCATTACTCATAATCCTCAACAAAATAGTGTAGCATAAAGGAAGAATAGATCCATTGAGGAAACCGTGAAGGCACTAGTCAATGATCAAGGTTTATCCATGTATTTATGGGGAGAAAAAACCATGACAACAATATATGTTTAGAACAGAAGTCCCCACCGCATATTGAAGGATATGACCCCAAAAGAATCCTTCTTGCAAAATAAACCCAATGTGGAACACTTAAAAATATTTGGGTGCCCTGCTTACATTCATATCCCCAAGGATAAAAGGAAGAAACTAGAACGCTCATGAAAGAACATAATATTTGTTAGATATAGTGGATCATCCAAAGACTATAGAATCTATATTCAAGAACAACATAAGATTGAAGTTAGCAGAGACGTAACCTTCAATGAGAAGATGGATTTCAATAAATCTATAGAATAATCCATGGAAGAAGAAGAATATGAAGAGCCTAAAGAAGAAAGCACATGTCATCCAGAAATTCAAAATGAAGAGCCAGAACAACTTGATCATCCGATGCAACCATGTGAACTTGTTGAATCAGTCATTGTACCCAGAACTAGAAAATTTCTTGCTTGGCTTGAAGCTACTCTACAAGAAGCAGAAAGACTCAAATTTCCAAGTGGCACCTTCAGAGAAAGAAAAAATCCCAAAATATTATCCATCTATGTAGCATGTATGACAAAACTTATAAATGAAGAACCCACCACATTTGAAGAAGTGTCTCAAAAGAAATAGTGGAAAGAAGCCATGACAGAAGAATACCAGCCTGTCATGAAAAATGAAATGTGGTAAATTGTACCTAGACCCAAGGAAAAATCAATGGTAACTTCAAAATGGGTCCATAAGATCAAACATGCAGTAGACAGAAGTGTGGACAAATACAAGGAAAGGTTCATAGCTAGAGGGTTCTCCCAGAAGGAGGGAGAATATTGTGATGAAAACTTTTCTCCTGTTTCCAGATATACTTATATTAGAGCCATTATGTCTCTTGCTTCTTCCATGGGATGGAGTCTACATCAGATGGATGTAAGGACAACTTTTCTCAATGGAGAAATTGAAGAAGAAGTGTACATTGAACAACCTCAAGGTTTTGATGTACATTCCAAAGACACTCATGTTTGCAAATTGAAGAAATCCCTTTTATGGACTCAAGCAAGCTCCAAGAGCTTGGTATTCCAGGACAGACAGTTACTTAATAAGACTTGGTTTCTCTAAGAATCATGCAGATCCAAATCTCTACTACAAGGTTGTAGAGAATGCACCTACGATTCTACTGCTATATGTCGATGACTTATTCTTGATAGGTGAAAATTCTCTCATCATCCAGTGTAAGAAGGAATTAGCTTCTAAGTTCGATATGAAATATCTTGGTCTCATGCACTATTACTTGGGACTAGAAGTATGGTAGAAGCATGGTGAAATATTCCTTGGAAAAGGAAAGTATGCAGTGAAGATTCTTCAGAAAATTGGAATGATGGATTCCAAAGCCATGGCCACTCCTATGACCAAAAATATAAGAAAAGTAAGA
>JZKD02S1966036.1:48719-64832 GCA_000966675.3 Picea glauca
TTTGGTCCAGAAAAGTAAATATAGGTTGAGGATCTAAATTCAATAAGAGAGCATGACTCGAAATGTAATTTGATCATGTATGTGTTTGGTCAAATGGATACATGAATTAGTTTAATGCTGAAATTAATATGAACATAGTATGTGGCTAGAAAAACAAAGGTAGCCGAGAGTGGATTGGCTAGAAAAGATCTCACGGTAAAAATAATCATGTATACTTATTACAATGATAGCACAAAAAGGGATGCAGGAATCCAGTAAGACTTGGGGAAAAATCAAGAACAACAAGGAAAGTTGTACACGAAGAAAGAGGTTGAAGAAATTGTTGTAGCAACAAGCATGATATGGCCTGCTGGACAACCATACTTAGAACAAGAAATTGCCATGCAAATGCATTTATGAGCATGTTGATGATACATTATTAGTGCATATAAATAATCATTGATGAATGCATATTTATTAATATACGTGTATAACATAATAAGACTAGGATTAGTCTATTGATTGGATATATATTAATATAAAAGATGCTAATGGTGGTTGTTGTACCACGAAAGAGAGAATTCTTGCATGATTGCAAGTGTTGCTAATAATGTTGTCACATATGGAAGGGATCAACATAAAGCTGAAGTGTGGATTATAAGGATTATAACAGAGGAATGAAAGATTCTATTTTTATTAGCTATCCAGGTAGCATTAAATTTCTTTAATGGAAACTATGTAGGTATGAGTTTTTGCTAAAGGAATTTTTGGTAAGAATTTCCTTAGCTAGAGTTTATTTTATCACATTGTCATATTATTGAATCCATTAATGGGAATAAGATACCACTAGATGTGGTAAAGGCTCGAGGCATGTAATGATTATCAAATCTTCTTAGCTTTTGAATGCATATAATGACATAATAACATGCCATGGTAATTTGGTTATGAGGTAATAACCAAAGCTATAAAAGGTATGAACCTATTATAGGAATGGATGCCAGAAAAACTAGTCATGTATGAGACCATGAAATGGTTGGTTATGAAAAGATTTGATTATGGAAAGGCTATGTACCACACTGATATCCAATGAACTTCATACTATAATTAATATTTGGAATGCAACCTTTTGTTAAAACCAATGAACACCACAAAATTATATTCTTGGTGTAGTACTCAGGTCAAAAAGGAAGGAATCCAAATAGTTGAGAAGGAAATAGGAAGTGTATGGAGAATGTGTCAAGGCATTGGCCAGACTTTCCAATTTATCAATGGTAAGATACATGACTTAGATATACAGAATTATAAAAATCATTGGAAATATGCATTGAATAGATATGCTTTGAGAGTTGCACTCATGCCTAGTAAGCAGTAGAGTTTCACTTATGCATGATAAAATTGTGATGCTTGAGTGCATTGTTTAATTCATTTTGTGATTGCATGCATATATGATAATTGTTATAGGCTTCCAGCCTTTACCACACCTAGTGGTATCTTACTCCCATTAATGCATTCAATAATACGATAACATGATAAAATAAAATCTGGCTAAGGAAATTCTTACCAAAATTTCCTTTAGCAAAAACTCATGCTTGCATAGCTTCCATTAAACAAATTTAATGCTACCCGGATAGCTGATAATAATAGAATCTCTCATGTCTCTATTATAAGCCTCATAATCCACACTTAAGCTTTATGTTTCTCCCTTCCATATGCAACAATATTTTTAGTAACACTTTCAATCATGCAAGAATTCTCTTTTTCATGGTACAACAACCACCATTAGCATCTTTCATATTAATATATATTCAATCAATAGACTAATACTAGTGTTATTATGTTATACATGTATATTAATAAATCTGCATTCATCAATGCATATTTATATGCACTAATAATGTATCATCAACATGCTCATAAATGAATTTGCATGCCAATGTCTTGTGCTAAGTATGGTTGTTCAACATGTCATATCATGTTTGCTGCTACAACAATTGCTTCAACCTCTTTATTCATGTACAAATTTCCTTGTTGTTACTCACTGTTCCCCAAGTCTTACTGGATTCGTGCATCCCTTTTCATGCTCTCACTGTAATTCCTATACATGATTATTTCTTCCCTGAGCTCTTTTCTAGCCAATCCACTCTTGGCTACCTTTTCTTTTCCAGCCACATAGTATGCTAATATTAATTTTAGCATTAAACGAGTTCTTGGGTCTATTCGAACAAACACATACATGATCAAATTACATTTCCAATCATGCTCTCATATTGAATTTAGATCCTCAACCTCCATTTAATTTTCTGGACCAAAATAGTTTATCCTATCCTTGAATGAACACTTCAAAATTTGTGGTTTCTTGAGCCAATATTTTCTCCTTCGCTGGCCATTTGGTTTTAATTCGAATTACATAGTCAAATTCAACATAATGCAATGCGACAGAATGTCTTCTTTTTCGGCTCCATAGAATTAACTGGAAGGAGTTAGCTCTTACTTTCCATCATAGATTCCAATGATACTTTCCACCCATGGAATGTCACTTACGTCTTTGTTCCACTTGATATAGGTTATCCTTATATTTTATTTCTTTTTCATTCTATACAAAGCATATAGTCATTTTCTTCTTCATGGTTCCTTATTGTTTTCCCTTCAAAATAATTGTTTCAATTATCTTAAGATGTTCAAGGACATCAATCCATCATATAATATTTCTTCCCTATATGAAAAAACCTTTCCTTAGAACCTGATTGCATTTTCTAGATCCAATCTGTACATAATGCATTGTCCATGCACTAGTTGGAACTTCTTTAGCATGCACACACCCACATTACTGTTGATGATTACAGATGCATGATACATCCTCTAGAACACAGACCTGAGAGAGAGCCCCTGAGTTGGGTGTGTGGTTCCTATATGAGACAAAACTGGAATGTTGTGCTAGCCTTCTCCTTATAGAGAGTTGGGATGAACTCCAGATGATTCTTCTATGTAACGCAGTGAGAAAGAAGATCTTCTGAGTTGGACATGCCTGTGGCTGAGCATAGGTGAATGTGTGAAATCCCATGAGTCGGGTGCATTGTTCTAAGACAAAGATGAAACAATGTATTAGCCTCCTCTGAGCACAGAGTTGAGATGATGAACTCTAGATGACCCTCATGTGTAACACAGTGAGAAAGAATATCTGTTGAGTTGTGCATGCCTTTGGATGAGCACAGGTGAACGTGATCCTAGTGGCTGAGCACTAGTAAGTGTGGTTCTCCTGTGAGACGCAGTGAGATAGAGAGACATCCCTATGGCTGAGCACAAATGGATGTGCCCCTGGTGGCTATGTAGTAGTGGGTATATGATACACCTTGCTATATTGTTCAAGAGTCAGACTTACCTGTAACCCTATTTGTTATGTAAAGGGTGCAGGTCGGCCCCACCTTAATGTAAAAGATAATTAATATGGTAATTATTAATTATATTTTGATTTATTGAGCTCGACCCTATTGTGCCAATAGACACATCATTTGATGTGACAAGTCTTATATAAATAAAGGTGAATCCCCATTGAGGAAACACACTTAACATTATCTCATCTCATAATTTCAGAAGTTGTGGTATGAAATTATGAGAATTACATCACCCTCTTGTGTGATAAGTTTGGTGATGTTGGGGGAGGTATTTCTGTTGAAGAATATAGAAAATGATTGGTTGGGTTTTCTTCCCTTGTTGAGAAGGATTTCCCCAGATACTTCTTGTGTTCTTTTGCATGGTTATTCTTATTGTGATCTTGGTTTGTTGTAGTAGTTATGGTTCAAGTTAAAAGCTAAACAAAAAATTGAATTAAATGCATGAGCCATAGCTCATTGAAAAATCAACATGGCTTCAGAGTAGGTCCTGAAGATGACCACTTGCAATTTCAAAAGGGAAAGGGCTTGAAGCTCCAGTTGCAGGTCTTAAGGGGGAAACTAGCCACAGGCTTGAAGAGGACCCACAAACCAAGCCACATTTCTAAGAAACATTACAGTTGGTCACAGACCTCTAGTATTAGCCGCAATTCTGATTAATTGAACTAAGCTTGGTTTTTCTTCTCTCGTTTCTTAAGTTTTATTCTAGCTCTGTGTCTAGTTCCCTCGAAATTGAATTCACTCTTGATTGTTGTGAGTCTGTGACTGTTTGTTCCAACAAGGCAGATAGGGTTACGGTGGCCTCCTTAACCAAAGAAGATGATAAATACTTCTTAGTCGAGGTGTATAAATTGAGGGTAGGAATGGTCACTGAATTCACGTTTTGGTCTAAACTATTGGATGAACCTTCAATTGTAACTGTATGAACTATTTCAGAGTGATCATGCATCCCAACATAAGAATCAGAGAGACCACAAGGGGTTTCGAACCCCATCTCACCTTTGTATCTATAAGAATAAAAAATACAGTCGAATCCCAGCGAACGGAAAAATCCATGTTGACTGTTAGCGGGAAACCCAGAGTAGACCCCCAGCACACCGTTAGAGCTATAAGAATGGAATTCAGGAAACCTGCAGTATCCCCCAAGTGCATTGTTGCAAGCATAAGAATGGTGAAGGGGAAACATATCCCCCAACGCATTGGTGTAGCTACAAGAACCATAAACTGGAAAGCCGCAGTAATCCCCTAGTGCACCGCTAAAGCTACAAGGACGGTGATGACCATCAAAAACCATAATTTCTTTGCAATAGGGAGAAAAAGTAAAATAACCCATAAACACCGAATCTCCAAAATGTTGATCTCCTCCGGAAGAGATTTTAGATTTTAGGTAAACAATGCGAACTCAAAAAAACTCTAGTCTTGACAACATAGTTACAAAGACCTGTGGACTAGTCAAATTTCTAAGTTATATATCTATTTTCCTATTGCTCCATACTGTCATCTTTTGATTTCATATACTGAAGCAAGTATTTAATGGTGGTGTTGGAGTATATCCTAGCAATTATAGAAGGATGTTGTTGATGTTCTTTCCTATGGTGTTCCATCTACTCATGAAGTTCTTGCAACTATTAGAATCTCAGATATATGCAAATAATTCCACATGTTCAATATCTAGAGACCTGTCAAGAAGCCAAGGATACACATAAGGCCATTATGAGACTTCTAATAAGTTGCATAGTTTGAGAATGGAAGAAGAAGACTTAGTTACAAATCACCTCTCCAGACTCAAAAATAGAACTCTTAAGGGATCAAATTATTGATATGGGTGACAAGATTAAAAAGCGAAGGAATAAAGATCTATTACTATTATGGAAATTTTGAACTTGCTTTTGCAATAAAGAAAAATGTAGTAAACCAGATCTTTGGATAGCAAGGAGACAAAAGAGGAAATTTAAGATAACAACAGTGGTTGCTTGAAGTTTTTGGTCTTAAATATTTTTTCTAAGCAACTCTAGGTTATTTTATAAAATCAAGACATTGGTTGACAACAAGTAGATTCTCATTATTACTTATGTCATCTACAACCAACAATAAAACCTTGATTACAGTCTTGAGCTACAAGGTTGATGCAGAGACTTGTATAAGTGGCTACAAGGGAAAACAAGTATGTTTATCGAATGTAGCAGTGGTTGGTGGCCACAAGAAGCTACAACAACATAATGTCATGGAAAACAAGAGAGGAATGGCATTGATCATCATGAAACTAACAAACAAGCACAACCTCCATTGGTGTACACTCTCAAGTATGCACTTGTATATACATTATTTGCATCATTGTCATAAGGGTACTTGCAGGTGGAAGGAAACCTTGGCGCAATCGTGGATCCATAGGGATCTTAGTATATACAAAAGAACAACACACTGGAAGTGAAGACTCCAGGTTTGATTGTTTTAATTATCATGCTACATTAAAAGTAGGTGTTGTAGCTATCACAACAATCCTTAAATTGTTTTGATTCTAGAGATGTACTCATGGATCTCCTCTAGGAGATATTCTTGTCTTGTTTCCTTTCGTTTGTTTCCTTGTTCCAGGCATGTTAACAAGAAAGGAAGATGTTCTTCCTTCAAGACTTTAGAGGAAGTCACTTGATTGAGAGGGAGTCAAAACTATTTGAGAAGAAGGAAAAGACAAATACCTTCACCCCTTTATCAATTCAGAGGGAGACAATTGTTGATCCATTTGTTCCAGTTGATATTCCCAAAGACTTTTCACTAAGCCATAAAAAGGCCTGTCTGGGCTTGAAAAACTGTGCAAGAGGAAAAAATACATGCAGATGATGGAAGTGTCAAAAAATAAAAAACGAGACTTGTAGTTAGAGGATTCTCACGAGCAAAGGGAGTAAAACTATGATGAGACATATTGATTCAGTAGAATAATGCACTTCCATCTATAATACGATCCATGTGTTGGAAACTACATCAGATAGATGGATTCTTGATGAGTTTGGGTTTCAGCAAGAGTGTTGCTGATCCAAATCTATACTATTACTTTATGGTGACGAGAGCCCGATTTTGATGAATTCTTGAGAAAGTCATGTTGTTGGATACAAGCAAGTCTCAACTTATGATTTCGAGACGAAGGATTTAGGTATGATGAACTAATTCTTGGGACAAGAAGTATGACAGAGGACCAATGAGACTTTTCTTGAGTCAAGGAAAATATATAGTGGGGATATTAAAGAAGTTCAGTTTGACAAAATGCAAATCCATGTCTACACCGATGGTGATGGATTTGACGAAAAATAAATGATGATGATTTAGACGAGATTGATCCACATGTGTACTGACAACTGATTAGATCATTGATGTATCTAGTTAACACCATACTTGATATATGCTATGTAGTGAATGTTCTTAGTAAATCCATGAGTCAGCCGAGATAGAATCGATGCATTGCAGTAAATCATGTATTGAGATATATACGAGGCACAATTGGATATGGCGTGAGATATGCCTCCAGTGTGAACTTGAGTTTGTAAGTATATGTTGATAAAGATTGAGCAAAGAGTACAATGGACTAGAAGAGCATATTCGTTTGTTGTTTGACCTTAGAGTTTTCCATGGTTTCCTGGTGTAGCAGGAAACAAAGCTATGTGGCCTTGAGTACTGCAGAAGCAGAGCATATAACATTGAGTGTGGCAGTTTGTGAAGAAGTATGGATTCACAAGCCTCTGACATAATTATTTGATCATGAGATGGATTATATTATTATAACCAGAGTTGTGTGAAGCTCTTTGAGAACCCTGTGTTCAAAACACGTTGAAATAAAATATTAGAGATATGGTGCAGAGGAAAGAAGTACACATGTAGTACCTTCCTACACATGAGAATATTGCAAATATCTTCACCAAACTTCTTTCCAATATAAATTTCAATTACTTCCGTGAGAAACTAACTTGGTGGAGAATGCCTCCCTAGTTGAGAGGGAGTGTTGATGATTACAATTGTGTGAGACATCCTCCAGGACACAGCCCTGAGAGAGAGCCCATGAGTTATGTGTGTTGTTCCTATCTAAGATAGAACTAGAAATTTGTGTTGGCCTCCTTCTTATAGAGAGTTTATATGAAACACAAATGATTCTCCTGTGTAACACAGTGAGAAAGAAAATCTATCGAGTTGGACGTGCCTATGGTTGAGCACATGTGAACGTGTGAAATCCCATGAGTTGGGTGCATCGTTCTAAGACAGAGATGAAACGATGTATTAGCCTCCTCTAAGCAGAGAGTTGAGATAATGAACTCCAGATGACCCTCCTATGTAACATAGTGAGAAAGAATATCTACTGAGTTGGACATGCATGTGAATGAGCACAGGTGAACATGATCCTATTGGTTGAGCACTAGTGAGTGTGGTTTTGTTGTGAGACACAACGAGATAGAGAGACATCCCTTTGTCTGATCATAGATGGATGTGCCCCTAGTGGCTGAGTAGTAGTGGGTGTATGATATCCCTAGCTATATTTTTTAACAGTCAGACTTATCTATAACCCTATTTTTTATGTAAAGGGTACAAGTCGACCCGACCTTAATGTAAAATATAATTAATATGGTAATTGTTAAATATATTTTGAGTTATTCAGTTTATCCTTATTGTTCCAATAGACACATCATTTGATGTGACAAGTATTATATAAATAAAGGTGAATCCCCATTGAGGAAACACACTTAACATTGTGTCATCTCATAATTTCAGAAGTTGTGGTATGAAATTATGAGAATTACAGCACCCTCTTGTGTGCTATGTTTGCTGATGGTGTGGGAGGTATTTCTCTTGAATAATATAACAAAGGATTGGCTGGGTTTTCTTCCCTTGTTGAGAAGTTTTTCCCAGGATACTTCTTGTGTTCTTGTGCATGGTTATTCTTCTTGTGATATTGGTTTTTTGTAGTAGTTATGGTTCAAGTTAAAAGATAAATAGAAAATTGAATTAAATGCATGAGACATAGCTCATTGAAAAATCAACAATTACTTCACTCTGAAGTTTTTCATACAACCAAGCTTCCACTGTGCTACTATGATAACCATCATGGGGGTGCTATCCAAAAACTGTAGGACTGACCCTTGGAAATGTTTCCTTTATATCCAAGTACACATTCTGTCTTTCTTTATTAGAAACTAGCATCATGACAGATCATTCATTTGAGAACAACCCTTCCCACAATGTATTACCTTATTTGTATATTGATTCCCTTTATGATGAATGGATCTTCACTAATTCAAAGAGTAAATATATCCCTCTTGTTCCCTAATTCCACTCTAATTAGAATCAATGGATTTCTTGTAGTAATTTCCTTCACCCATAAATTTTCTCTTCTTGGCTTTTCAAGCCTTCATGGATGCATCTAGACTCTTACATTATCATTATTTAGTCTTTCCTTCGATCATCTCGTGAAAGATTCTCGCCATAGTGCTTTTTTCGAGAGTACCTCTACCAAAATCTCAATCCTCTCCCTGTTATGAAACCATCTCTCCACACTTCCATAGTCTCATATTCATGCATATCCATTACTTCGAGTATAGACATTTTTAGCTGGTAGCTTCCCCAAGTAATCATTCCACATTTTGAGGAACTAACCCTACCTTGTTACTCGTACCTAAAGGTACCACTTTTCTTTCATGCACTAATAACTACCGTGCACAACTTTTGCATCACACGCCAATACCTACTGTGCCCACCAGTTATACTTAGTTTCTTTTTTCTTCGTGGAATTGCATACTTATAAACTTGTAACCTTTCCTTCATAAGTCTTTCTACAAAGTCTCAATACTTAACCATTTTTCCACTTCTTCGGACTCATAGACTCATAATAAGTCCCAATACTTAGCCATTTTTCCACTTCTTCAAACCCGCATAATTATGGACTCACGAACTCACAATAAGTCCCAATACTTAGTTGTTTTTCCACTTCTTCAGAATCGCAGACTCATGGATTCACGGACTCACGGATTCACAGACTCACAATAAGTCCCAATACTAATCCATTTTTTCACTTCTTCAGATTCATGGACTCACAGACTCACAATGAGTCCCAATACTTAATCATTTTTCCACTTCTTCGGACTCGCGAGTCACTGACTCACAATAAGTCCCAATACTTAGTCGTTTTTCCTCTTCCTCGAACTCACAAACTCACAGACTCAAAACAAGTCCCAATACTTAGCCATTTTTCCACTTCTTCGAACATGAGGAATCATGGACTCACAAACTCACAATAAGTCCCAATACTTAGTCATTTTTCCACTTCATTGGACTCATGGACTCACAAACTCACAATAAGTCTTGATACTTAGCTGTTTTTCTACTTCTTCAAACTCGCAGACTCACAGACTCACAATGAGTCCCAATACTTAGTCTTTTCCACTTCTTCAGACTCTTGGACTCACACACTTACAGACTCACAATAAGTCCAAATACTTAGCCATTTTTCCACTTATTTAGAATCACAGACTCACAGACTCACAATAAGTCCCAATACTTAGCCGTGTTTCCACTTCTTTGACCTCACAGACTCACAGACTCACAATAATTCCCAATAATCAGTCGTTTTTACACTTATTTAGACTCATAGACTCACGAAATTATGGATTCACAATAAGTCCCAATACTTAGCCATTTTCTACTTCTTCGGACTTGTGGACTCACAGACTCACATAAATTCGCAATACTTAGCCATTTTTCCACTTCTTCGAACTCACAGACTCACAAAATCACAGTCTTATAACCTTTCTTTCATAAGTCTGTCTGAAAAGTCTCAACACTTAGTCGTTGTTCATCTATATGCCTCTGTGTACCTTCCATGATGGAAGTACACGTCATCTTCTACCACGTCATCTGACATGTGTCCCCTCCCCATGTCATGATGATGTCAACGTACGGAAAAATACCAATTTTTTTCCAATTTTGCCTATTATCCAAAATTCCAAAAATGTTCAAATTCACCTAAAAATGAAATTCATTCTTAGGATGTCATTAGAGCTCTATAATTAATATCAATACAACCAATTCAAGCCTTGTACATAAACATTTGTTCGTTGTTTTCAAGTTCAAATTTTTCCACTTCGAATTTTCCATTATTAGTTGTAGGAAATTGGGGCGTTTTGCCCAATTTCATTCCATTTTACCATGGTCACTTGATTACCATTACATTTATTCAATTCCTCTCCAGTACAAAAAAGTTCAACCTATAGAGCTACCAATTAATTGGGTGCACATTTGGTCGACATTTCCAGCATGAAAGTTTCTTCAATTCCTCTGTGAATTAGGAAATTTATTTAACCACTTTCTCTCATTCAGCCATAGCCTTATGTTGAATTCAAATTTGACCAATTACAGGTCTAAATTTTCTCAGACAGAGATTAAAAATAGGAAAAACTAATCCTTGGACCAAAATTCCAGATTCCCCAGGAATTTGGTATGTACAAAATACTTGAATACAAAATACCACAATAGTACCAAATATATTTGAATACAATCACCACACAAGATATATGAAACAATATAGAAAACTACCACTTTATTATATCAAAACTCTTGGGGTAGGGAAACACCATACAATGAATCCTATTATGGAAGGGATCCTCTCCTGTTCACTTGCCTCTTCGAGGGGGCTTCCTCCTAATGAGCTTCAGCTCCAAATACAATACTTCTCTTCATATCCAATTACATTGCTTGAACCCCTTTATATAGTTCTACCATCACCTAAGAACATTCTAGAGGAGGAATCTTCTAGAAGAAGAACATTCTAATAAATCCTCTTACATTTATTATATCTAACTACCCATTTATTATATATAACTATCATAGTTGGCCTTATTTAATAATATAGTGGACCTAGTCCACCTTACATTAAATGGCCTCCACTACTTCTCTAGCTACCTAACGTTCCATCCCCCTTATGAAAGATTTGTCATCGACGCTTGATGAGGGTGGACAACCATATACCAGGGTCCCATGGATAATTGTGGACCATAATGTTGAAGAAGACTGGAGAACCAAGGTCCCATGTAGAAAGAAAAGGCACCATGATGAAGTAATCCAACTGCCATTGTAAACCCGGGTCCCATGTCCAAGTGCTCATGTGAACTCCTAGTGGAATATTTTGAAACCCAATAACCAATTGAAAATGATTCTCCAAAGACCGACACCTGTCATGTGGATCCAAATAAGAAGATCCATCCTCATAGTGAAAAAGGGTCGTAGCATAATATGGAAGGAATAATGCCACTGTAGAATATGCATGATGGACACTGGTAATATTCATTGGCTCCCGATTTTTCACATTGATGTTCTCTACAGAAGGTGGATTAGAGTCATCAAATAAAATATGAAAGTGGTTGTCATCCCAAAAATGGAAACTATCCATATATCAATCATCATAATTGGCCTCAAAATCATACCAAGCATATACTTCTTGATTATATTCATCCCTAATATCCACCATAAGATATCTCTCCTACATGCTAGCCAATGAATATTGAATACTATGAAAAATATCCTTGAGGCCATCTGCAAGGTCATGCAATGAGTTCTTGAGGCCATCTGCAAGGTCATCCAACGTGTCAGACATTTGGGCTTTGAATATTCAATCATCTTTAGAATTGATTTGAGGGTTTGAGAGGGAATAGACATTGGAAACACCACATAAAATATACCAAAATAAATCTCTTAAAATAATATATCCAATGGAATTGATCTGGTGTCAATTTGAGCACACTATGAAAAGTTATGAACTCTGCAGTCCCGTTGCCATCACAAAAAACCCCCAAAAATCGCTTATTTTAAATTAGCGACATCTTCACTTCTAGAGCTCCAATTTGGACGATTTGTTTTTTGAAATTGGGTGAAATTGTGAGAGGAACTCAAATATGCAATTTTTTTTGAAAAATTTATACTCATATTCTACAGAAATCAGAAAAATCACACGGGCATCCGCGGAAAAAAAAAAAAAACCCTGAAAATTGCAGATTTTAAAATGCAAATAACTTGATTTCCTAGACTTTGTTTTAGACGATTTTGTTTTTTTTAAATTGGGTGTTTTTCTGAGAGGAAATCATATCTACAAAAATATTTTGAAAATTTTACACCAATACATATATAAAGCGTCTGGAATGTCACGACCTTCTTTTTGTTTTCCGAAAATATAAATCTGCAAAAAATAAAAATATTTTCCCACACTTCCTGCCAAGGAAAGTGCTCTGATACCACTTGTTATGTACCAAATACCTGAATAAAAAATACCACAATAGTACCAAATATATCTTAATACAATCACCACACAATATATATGGAACAATATANTTTTGGCCTACATTATTTCATGATTGCATTCATGCCATGAAGCGATGTGATAAATGCCAGCTTTATGCCAACAAAGCACGAGCACCACCTGCTCTTCTACACCCAGTCATTACTATAGTCCCCTTTTGTAAATGGGGCATTGACTTCATGAATTGCAACCCTCCATCCAGGAATGGACCCAAATACATCATCATCGCAGTCGATTACTTCACAAAGTGGGCTGAAGCCATGCGTACCCTCAACAACACTGTTGACACCACAACACATTTTTTTTTAACCACATCATATCCCTCTTTGGAGTACCACTCTAACTAGTCTCTGATCACGAGAAACATTTCAAGAATGAGATTTTCATTGAACTCTCATCCAGGTTAGGATTCTCCCATGAGTTCGCCTCACCATACTACCCTCAGTCCAATGGATAGGTCGAAGCAGTTAACAAGGTCCTCAAGACCATGTTGCAGCGCACAGTTAACAAACATAAGACCAATTGGCATCATATGTTATTTTCCGCGCTATGGGCTTACCATACGGTTGTAAAAATTGCCACTGGTCTCACACCATTTCATCTAGTCCACGAGGTCGAGGCCACTCTTTCTATCGAGAGTGAAATTCCCAACTTACGCACCACGATTGAGATATTACCTGACACTGCTCCAATGGAGAAGCATTTGTTGAACTTATACTCCCTGGATGAAGATCGTCGATCTTCATTGCAGAACAATGAGGCAGCCAAAAAATGGTCAAAATCCACCTTTGATCGTCATGTCAACCTTCACTCATTTCATGAAGGTGACCTTGTCCTTAATTACGATATCGCTCACGATACCCTTAGCCATGGAAAATTTGAGTCACTATGGCATGGCCCTTACATTATCCAACATTGCCTCACTAAAGGCACATACATCCTGGCTTCCCTCAAGGGCCTCTCTCTCAAAGAACTCGTCAACGGGTTGTACTTAAAGAAATTTTATGCCTGAGAGTAGCCATTCCACACTAGGTTATTTATTTTGTAGTGTTTTTAATATTTTTTCCATACCTCACGTCTAAACTATCTTTTGTGTTATTGATAGATTCCTCCTCCATCAGCCTACCACATCGGTTACGCCGACGACGCCATCCATTGGACATAGAATCTCGCTTCGGCTGCTTGGGCCCTCTATTCCCCCTCACATGAACTGCTCCACTCCAGTGGCATATGTTTGGGCTCAGCAACTAACAACCAAGTTGAGTACAATATCGTCATTGGTCTCCTTGTCGATGCTAGCCATCATCGTATTCGTCACCTTAACATCTTACTAGACTCCCAACTGGTCATCCTCTAGCTCAACAATGTGTACCATGTCCGCGATCCTTGCCTCTTTCTCAAATACCTACAAGTTAGATTTTTGTCTCGACATTTTGATTTCATTACATTTACACATATTCCAAGACAATTTAATCAAATCATAGATAGCATGGCTAACATTGTACTAGATGGGCATAAATCACATCAAGACAACTTTACACACACATAAACAATTAGAAGTTTGTCACAACATATATATTAGACATCATAAACAACATTAAAAAATTCTCACACACATGTGAACATCACAAAGATCCAAAAACGTATATATATATATATATAGATATATCGGTCAAATGTGCCATCAAAATGTTTACAAAAAATAGAGTACATCCTGTACAAAATCCGTAGGCCGGTGAACCACCTCGGTACAAAACTTGTGTCACCACACCAAATGGGCTCACTAGCCTATATAACATACAAAAATACATACAGAGACACTCATGGTGCCTTTAGAGCACCACCACCTATCCCTCCTTCAGGAGGTGGTGCCCCACCCACTATCGGTCCCTCCGGACCTGGAGGTAGCCGCCTAGTCATCACAGCACCTACTACTGCTACTCTTCGAACCACGATTCGCCACATCAAATGAACCCCCACACACTGCTCTAGGATGCCCTCGTCCTAGATACGCGACCACATGCCCTCAGGCACTCCCTGTAGCACCACCTCCAAGCGGAAAAGAATATCCTCAAACTCTCCTCTGGCCTCAGTTGGAGGAGCATGTGATGGCCCTGGACCAGGGTCGTCAAAATGACATCTCCTAGCCCGTCTTTCATCATCAGTAGGTGTCGCCTTAGCATCCTCCCGTCGTCGTCTCTCTCCTGCCCATGGCTCTTCCCACGGAGGTCTCATCGACCCATGACAAGCCGACGCTCTAACCAAATCAACCTTGCCCCTGTGAGGTCCCACATCTGCACATACAAAAAAACAAAGGATAGAATCAACATCCATCTATACATAATACACATGGTATACTATCTAAATATCAAAAAATCAAAAAATCACATCATACCTCGGCGGTCGAACACCTCTCCTAGAGGTAACACCATCTCTGGATTATCCTGGAAGTCCACCCCATAGTACAGATACTGCAGTATGATCTGCGGCATCTGTCACCACACTTGTGCATCCTCGGCCATGAAATAATGGCCACCCTCCCCACCACCGTGACGAATCAAGATCTTAGACCACCACTTCAGTCACAGCTCTCGCGTAGCAGATGTGCCCAATAACACTCTAGGGTGCAACATCGACACCCTCTCCAAAAACCATGCAACCAAGATGGACCCAAAAGAGAACTCCTCGAGTCCACAGCTCGACACCTGTCTAGCTACCCTACCATCTTGGCACGTAGCATCAAGCCCTAGGAAATATTCTCTCCTACTAGCACCCTCCCCATAATCCTCAGCTGACCAACACTGATCCGCTGAGTCGCGAGGGACCCATATACCCCCACAACCATCGCTGCCACACAACAATGAACCAGGGAATCCATAGCCTTGATACTCACCACGAAGCCTAACATAAAATCACCCCTCATACAATACCTCCAGCCTAAGGTAGACAATTGCCCATCCCTAGGTAATACGGGCTCTGTTAGTAAGGGCGTTCCTCGAAAAGGGAGCCCAGTCAAAAAATATACATCCTCCACTGCAGTGAAGGCCAACTGCTCACCCTGCACCATAAAACAATTAATATCTGAACTCCACATCCGAATCAAGAATTGCAGGAGGTAATCCTGAGCCTGTACCAAGGGGCACTCAAAGAACTTCAGCATTCCACAAGCTGCCAAAGTATCATGAACAACCAAATCCTCATTGGTCATAGCCTCCATGAGCTGTGACCAATCTCTCTCTCTCTCTCCAGTGAACCAACATCATCCAAATGATCACCTGCAACCACATAATCTAGTTCTCGATCAGTCATGTAACACCCTGTTTCCCCCAGATTGTAAATATAACTGAACTGGCCAAGGACTATGGCAAAACTCATAAGTATGAATATGTGTTGTAAATGGACCTGCAGGAAGAGGTCAAT
>JZKD02S1966047.1:26148-38824 GCA_000966675.3 Picea glauca
CTAGACAATCACAAAGTACAATACCACTTACTTATGAGTTGTAATCCTTATCTATTGATGAAGTGTGTCATGATCCATTGTCGAAGTGTCAATGAGATCTAAATCTAAAAGTGGTCAATTCCATATACTATAAATTTATATCATGAAATCAATACAAAATACAAGAGAATGACATAAACTTTCAGTTCTTGTCTTGTCTTACTTGTGCTCTATTTATTAACATGTACCTAATATTAGTATTTTTAAGCTCAAGAAATGTTTTTCAACATACCAAAAATAAACAAAGAGAAAAAGGATTACCATGGCTTTTGAAACCAAAAAAAAACATTTTTAAACTCAATAAATGTTTTTCAACATACCAAAAATAAACAAAGAAGCTTTTGAAAAAAAAAATATGAAATCATCATGATTAGAATTATCACTTGAAAGGCATTCAATGCATGCATATAGAATAAAATGCACCAACCTCTTTACATCTACATTTTAATGGCCTATCCAGTCCACATTGTTAGTCCTTTGAGCCTGGGTCAATTGAATTTCAATTGTTTTCAAAGGCCCACTCTTTAATTGGCCAACATTCTAAAATGCAAATTAATAGTAGAAAGCGGGTTTAGATATTTATTGGAAATGTTGACTCGGAAGGCTCAAAAGAGAGAAGTCAAGTTTCGGGCTGAAGCTCCGCTCTGTTCCAGTCATGACTGGGTGCTCTGCTTTACAGGGAAACCGACCATCTGAAAGCTTGGAAGCATAAACCAAACAATATAAGCATATGGGAAGGGAAGAAAAACAACAGGCACTCATCAACAATAACCCCATGCAAGATTGGGCATTGTACCCCATGCTAATCAATAGGACAATAGCCTATAATAAGGAGGCTGGGAACCTGCTCTCATTGCACCTACACATCACAAACGGATTTGAGGGGCTAGTGAACTGCATTCATAAATAACCCATGCTAAACAATCTCAATCTCAGGTTGGGAGTGACTCGGACATCATTACAACACTACCAATCTTATATTTCCATGAAGAGTTCTGTGGAATGCTTCCTATCGGAAGAATTCCACAGAACTTACAGCCAATGCCCCCTGCTGCTGTAGGCAGTAACCATGGGGCCCAAGTTGAGAGTAATTCATAAATCCAAGCCCATTAGTTGTGGGGCCAAACTCCATATTGCAGCTGTAGCATACAGATTATCAACTAACTCATCATCATTATACAATATCCATTAGGAACCATATCTCGTTTTTTCAGCATAGTTTAAATGTTCTATTTTTTGGAGTTTTTACAGACATATTTTTCAATATTTTTTACTGAAATTTAACTAAAAAAATTGAGTGAACTTCAAATTTGAGTGATTGAATCTATATAACTAGCACAGCCGCTAACTCGCTGCTGAGAACGCCGAAGGGTAGTGGCTGATAACACATGTCCACCAATATTATACTGAGAATGCCTGCCCCTAATATAAAACGTTTGTGGTAATCAGTTTGTGGTAATATTAGGGTTTAAGGTTAAATAAAGTTAAAAGATCATTAATTGTGCCCATTGTCAATAGCGGCTTAATTAGAGGGTCTAATAGTTTTTCAGGGTGTTGAATTTATTTATGCATTCAAAAATACAATTTAAATAACAAAAAATGGTTATTTCACCAAGATATGTTTCACCTAATTCCGATAAAAAAAAGTAGTGATTAAATCTGTATAATTAGAGGGTCTCATAATTTTTCAGGGTGTTGAATCTATTTATGTACTCAAAAATACAATTTAAATAACAAAAAATGGTTATTTCACCAAGATCTGCTTCACCTAATTCCAATGAAAAAAATTAAAAAAATATAATGTGTACACAAGTCCCACCTTTTCACCCACCATGCCATCAAAAAACTCCATTTCTATCAAAACCAATAGTAATAAAGTTGCTTCCATCTGAAGTGAACCTTACAGAATCCACAAAATTTGAATGATTTCTGTGTGATGTCTTGAATCTACAGGGTGGTCCTTCATAAAAGTTTACCAAGAAGTCCTCTCCGCAAATGACAATATGGAATGGCCGCATTGGTTTAAAGGAACAACTCAGAACATCGATTCGTTCACAGAATCGTTATTATTTATTTATCGTCAGCGATATGGAGGTCAGTGGGTCGATCACGGTATTAATGTCAGCGTTAATGGGTTCCAGAGTCTGCGGGATTCGAACTTGTGACTTAAATGAAGATAAACTTAATGCCAAACCGCCCTAGGTAAAATGAATTTAGCACTTGAAATCTTTTTATACAGATTACGGATGTATTCTATAAATTATGGTTGTTATTTGTGTCCTTCCCTATTTTTCTATTTTAACTTGGTTATTGCACATGACCAAGTGACATTACACATTTGTTTAAATTTGTTTATTTTATTTTATATATTAGTTTAATTTTTTTATGATTTGAAAAAAATAAGTATAGAGATCTATTTATTATATGTGTAAGGTTTATGATATCAAGCTCGGGCATGCATACTTCCACCTTAGACTGAAACGGAGGAAATCGAGCAGGGAAGACACTCGGTGTAAATGAGGGGATGTGCACACTTCCACCTCAGACTGAAATGGAGGAAATTGAGCAGGCAAGACACTCGGTGCAAATGAGGGGACACATGTCTTCATATAGAGGACAGTTGGGGTTCCTTTGGTGCACGATGTGCCAAGGAACGACTCCACCCAAGGTGCCTTGCGACACAAGTCAAACGACGAACGATTTGATGAAGAGTTGAGGGCAAGACTTGGGTGCTCCACCAACGAAGGAAAATCGACTAAGGTATAGGGGGTGCACTTAGAAGAGTCGGTCCGACTCATTTAAGGGGCATGTGTACCCAAGACGATGAGTTGGTTAGATGGATGGGGCACGTCGACCCAAGAGGCATGTCGATTGAGGGGCATGCAGGCTAGATGGGTGCATCGGGGAGGGGTGCAACGGTTGGTTGAGTGTGACGATTCACGAAGGGGTGCGACAGTCCCACGAGACATGGCGTTTCACATAAATGACCCTTAGAGTCCATAAGAGCAAGGGCACATAACCAAGGAAGGCAACTTGGCATAACTTGGAAGGAGAGAAAGGAGCACTTTCCGGTTTTGAGGTAGACTAAGAGGGATAGCTCCCTCAAGGAGCCAAGTCGTTCCACTTGAGAGGACTTGTGATGATTTGAGGAGGATTTGGTAGACAGAGTTGGGAGAGCTTCTCTTGGGCCAATTTTGGGGAAGATTGGAAACATAGTTTTATCAAAGGCTTGTGTGAGGCATAACCAAAATCTATGAAGTCTGCGGAAACAAAGAGACAACATGTTTGTGGTTAAGGGCACGTCTGAGGTGCACCGCATGAGGTTGCAACAAAGAGAGTCTTGGTGAGGAATTTGTGTATGAGTGTCTTGGTGAGGTGAGGTGAGTCGTGTGAATCTGTCGAAGTTGTAAGCCAATTCATCGGTAGTGCTCATATTTTAACGTTTTTGCAATAACAAAGACTTAACCGGGTGTTAGGCACGGTTTGTGCCGCTCGCACTATATCTATGTTTCTCTTGCTTGTTTCGTTGTTGTTCTCTTGGCTTCTCATGTTCGTGGATGTACGCTTAAATATGACTAAGTGTTAAAGCAATTGACAATTGTCTAAGTATACAAGAGTTGCACTAGAGTAGGAGTGTGACTCACCGATAGCCTAAAACGTAATATGGGTATGCTCTAGGTGAAAAGGCATAGTCTAGACGAAGTATCCTTGGTGTTGCCAAGCAACCAAGTGAGAAACGTCGTGGTGTCACATGCCCTCGAGAGGCGTGCGATCATAAGGCACATTGTGGGGACATGATAATCATCATCATCATCATCATCATCATCATCATCATCATCGTTTAAGTTCACGGTCAAGCCAAACACCAAATTGGTGTATGAGACCCTCTTGTTTGTGGGATAAGGGATCCCCTTCGCACAACGATTTGATTGTTAAAGTCTATGCAAGTATACATACCCTACCTCCTATGTACATGTGAATCATCAAAATACTCTTTTAAGAAGTGAGAACTAGATTTTATGGTCCGCATGACTTAAAATATCGAGAGAATGGACGATCCATTCTTAGAATCAGATAGAAAGAAAGAGAATCTGAATTGTAAGGAAAATCACATAGGCAATTGCTTGAAGGAAAATCACATAGGCAATTCTAAGCAATTGAAGACTAATCAACTCAAGTTTGGATTTACTTTAGCTACAAGTCGGAATAATACCAATTACAAAATCTATAATCCACCAATTGAGAACCAAAATGTCTAGAATCCGCCATTACAAATAAAGAAATGTACGCAAATTATGCATGAAAACTTGTGTCTATGAAACAACCTTCCTTGTTTGACTTTAATTTTTAACTAAAGCTATTTAATTTTGAGTTAAATAGCTTGAAATGTGGAATCTTGTGGATGATTTAGCTGGAATTTAAGTTTTGACAGGAAGTGCTATGATCTTTTTGTTGCAATCCTCATCTTCTTTTTAGTATAGCTTTGATTTTTCTAGAAAGTTCAAGTCAACGGTTTAATTTCTAAATAATCGTCTAGATTTCCACTGCAATCTAAGCTCATAGGTTGGATTCGTGTACCCTACTAAAACTTCATTTTTGTTTTTCTACAAATTTCAAATGAAAATTTGTGAGCTTCCAGGGCTCACTTCCCTTGAAAATCCAATTATGTGTTTCATCATGTGCATATTGAAAAGCTTATTTTCTTCTTACATCCATGAGTTTCGTGCACTAGATTGGAAGTTTTCATTTTAATTTCATTTGAAAACCTTTGATAAAAAAACGATAAAGAGTAAAGAAATTACACTCTATTAGATGGGTGCTAGGATTTTCCATCATCCATGAATGGGTAGGTGTCAAAAATTGATTTTGCTCGCTCATAATTGTAGTAATACATTATTTTTCTGGCTTGGTATGTTGTAACTTGTTGCAAAATGTAAACCTTCTAGAGAGTGTTTGTTTTGATACATATTGGAATTTTATTCTCATTAATAATGGGTTATATTCAATTTTGTCATTTCGTTTTTAATATTAATAATATAAGTACATCAAAGTTATAGGTATTTATTTATTTATTTATTTATTATGAGTTTACTTAATTAAGAGGAAATAAATGTAATGGTGGAATGTGGAAATGGTAATTTATTTTTGATATGAATTAGATTCATAGTAATTGTTGAGTTGTAAGTGGTTAATTCATAATAAATGGTTATTTAATCAACTTCATTATGAGGACGTTGCCTCTCGAAGAGGGGGAGAATGGTAATAAAACAAATTGATCAACTCAAAACAAATAGTGCCACCTTGACCTAGATTTCTTCTATATGTACTAATATTTATTTCTATGTTAACTAGTGTGATTAATATGTACTAATGTTTATTTATATATTAATTAGTGTGATCAATATGCCAACTAATGTTTATATTCTATGCTCACTAGGATTTAACTAGTGTGATTAAGATGTTTTTCTAAAGATAATTAAAGCAACAAAATCATGCAATTGTTGCATTTTTGAATATTTATTTTAAGTTGCATCTAGTTATTTTATCATTTGCATGCACTATTAATGTTAGGGGAAATAAATCCCTCAGGATATCTCGTCATATTGTCTAGAGTGCAATATCACACACCCCTGGTCTCCTAGAGCATTTATAGAGCCATCCCAGGGATATGGTATATTTTGGGATCTGATTAGTTTTTTTGGAGACTGGAATTTAGCTCTATAATATATTAAGCAAAGCTTTCCAATATTCATATTACCTGTCATTCGATCACAATTCGATGAGCTACAAGAGGCGTCGAGGAAAGTATGAAAACCTAAGTCAACATAGGAAAGTATGAAAACCCTAGGTGGAGTGCATTAGAATAATGACGCATGAGGAAAGAAGATTTTGAAATTGTGTCCCTGGATATCCATATGATGCATCTTCTCTTCTTGTTCTCCCCTCTTCTTTATTTTCATACTAGTAGTAGGAAATTAATTATATTATGCATATGCATATGCATGGTCGATTATTAATATGCATTGATTATTATTAATATGTGTATTTGATTGTAATATGCATGGTTAATACCTAAAACCTATACCATGAGACTTAATCTCTAGACTAGGAAATCACAAAACTCATGATATGGACTTAATATATATGAGAAGAATCAACATGTCTCTTAAGTATTTCCCTTAAGCCTAATAGTATAGACTTAGAGGACTGGCTATGGACATTAAGAAGAGGCCATCATATATGAAGTACTATACAATAACATAATATGCAGGTAACTTGAGGAAGTAAATAAGACACTAGTTATTCAAGCGATATGTGGGGAAAATATAATTGGTCAATTTGAGAGAATAATAATACAATTCCCCAATAGTACACATCAAATGAAGTCAAAATGTAATGTGTATATACCTTAAGATGGCATGCAAGTACACCTAGAAGGATAGTTAACCTATTGTTAGAATGAGAAGATGGAAATATTAGTATAGAGAGACAAGGATTTGATCCCTGATTTAGTGGTATATATTTGACTTATTAAGCATTCTATGAAGTTACCCTATGGAGGAAAGGAAAATGACAAACTTGCAAATTTTCTAATGACGATAAGTTAAGGCAGTCCTTGTAACCATAACCAATATAGAAGGATGAGATGGACAAAAAAACATTAATAGATAGATACTTCACAAAGATGATGGATTGCAAGGTGAGTCAAGTGAAAGTTTTACAAATGACAGATGAGATTGTAGTTTGTAGTAAAACCAATATAAGAAATCAACAAGGAGTAATAGCCTATTTTACAACATGATGGAAGATTTTGGATTTGTCATAATCATGATGAAATGAATTAGCACTCTTGAGGTATCCCTTGAAAGAGTAACCCTTTAGCCAATTGTTGTTGAATCACTACAGAAGTATTCTCGAATTGGAAACATGATAAAAATCACTATAAGGTCTAAATAAGGATAATGCCTATCAGAAGCAACGACTGTCAATTAACCAATTTGAGTTAAATGATTGGGGTGTTTATGTAGGCCATTTTAAAGAATTTTAGAAGTTATGGTGACATTAGATTAAATAGGTAATAAACCCACAAGTATATTTAGGATGGGAATGAAGAAGACAAGTCATAAATTGTGAAAATTATGTAAGTGAAAAGCGAGAACACCCTAGCATAAAGGTACTATTCTCCTAACCAATTAAATATTGGTGATAATTGAGCAAGGTGCTTAGTTTGAATAATGACAATATGGAATTGTTAGGATTATAACAGTTAATTAAATCTCAGATGATTATCTTAAGTTGAATACATAATGGTCAGCATTGAAGCGCTAGGGGAACTAAGGAAATGTAATAAATCCTAGGAAAATTTATGTAATGATAGTGAACAAGTGTCTTTCTCAAGTGGAAAGATCACTTAATGATATTGACTAGTGGATTGAGTAACTTGAATGATAATTAAAATACTCGACTCATATAATTTTAAGGGGTTAGGATAGGGAATTATGAACTAGAGAACTCACAATTGGTTAAGGATAACAAGTTGTAGTTAAGTAAAAAGGTTTAAAGGTTTTAATTTCTAAGTATAACAACTTCCTACTTGTCGATTTATTGATTTGAAATGGATCCAAACTAATGAATGGTTGTAAGACTCAATACCTACAAGTTAATTTGGAAATCAATGAAGGTTAGTAAACTCTATAAAAGACAAAGAAATATAAAGTGGAATATGGCAAAGGAGAAAAAAAAAAAGAATAAATGAAAACGAAAAATAAAATATGAGAGAATAGGCTGAGGAATGGGAAATGTTAGGTCATCATGTTGGCCTTCCCATTACCCTAGTTCTCCCTATTTCTTCCCTTACTTTCACCCTCAATGGTATTTTTTGTTGTATAATAGAGGAATACACATAGGGGAGCCATGAGCTGCATTGTACCCAGAGATTGTTGAAATGAGAACTAAGCCACCATTTGAAGTTGGTTTTCCCATTTGGGTTTCTAGGGTAAAATTGCTATGTCTATTATGTGATTGATTTTGTCTATAATATGGATTTACTCATGGTTTAGTGGATTTTTTTTTATTGTTATATGCATTAATTTAAGTTTTCATATTTACCTGCTTAACTTGCATGCACTTACTAATGTGAGCATTATTCATTAGCTTTTCTAATTAGTGGAATTAAATGTTCATAGCACCCATTGAGCTTATTTTTCCACACATATTGTACGATGTACATGAGTTCATATTTCTTTAGATGGATTTACTTGTGTTTTTAATGCTCCCTATTGTAGAAAAATTTCCCCTGTGGATAGGTGAAAACCCCCTTGGATCAAGACTCCTTTGATCCAAGATAGAAAGATGCAAATGGTTTTCTACTTCCCCCCTAGATCTACTCTATATGTCAATAATCAGAATAAGAATAGAAAAATAGACGACTTACCTCTTTTCCTTCGGTTGTCCTTGTTGCTCCATCCCTTTATCTTGATGTCTAAGCTCTTAGTGCAAGAGAAGTCCTTCAAGGAACAAAGAAATACCTCCTCCTTCTACGATATATTGTATAAAAGAAATGCATAATGTTCAATATGTTGGACATTCTGGATACTGGAAGACAATTGCAACAGTGAGAAGTCAATACTAAGGCCAATAATGAAAAATGATGTTGTTTATTATATAGCTAAGTGTATGGAATGTCAAAGAGTAAATGATAAACATATACATCCAACAAGTTTTCTACAACCATTGTAAATTCTAGAGTGGAAATGGGAAGTGTTAACCATTGATTTTATCACTAAATTTCCCAAGTCAACAAGGAAATATGATTCCATAATGGTTGTGGTGGACAAATTAACAAAGGATGTTCACTTTGTTACTAGTTAAATTGAATCATAAGACAAAAAATATAGCATAAATATATATCAAAGATATTGTTATGCTACATGGAATACCTAATGCATTTGTCTCATATAAAGATCCAAACTTTACTTCAAAATTTTGGAAGGAATTATTCAAGTTTTTTGCTAGAAATTTGAAATTTAGTCAACCTATCATACACAAATAAATGGGAAAACAAAGAGATTTAATCAAGTGATTGAATACATGTTAAGAATGTATGCAATGGATAAGCTATCAAAGTGGGAGGATTACCTACATTTAGTTGAATTTGCCTACAATAATTGATATCATGATTCAATAAAGACGAGTCCATTTGAAGTTTTATATGGTAGAAAGTGCAATACACTAGTTAGTTGGGACAACCCAGTAGAAATATTAGTACTTGGGCCAAATTTTCTCAAAGAAACAAGAGAAAATGGTCAAAAAGGAATTTTAAAGGCAACACATGATAGGAAAAATAACTATGAAGATAAAGGTAGAATACCAAGAAAATTTAAAGATGGGGAGAATGTATTTTTTAAAGTGAAACCAAAGAAAATTTATTTGAAGCCAAGAAGCTACACTAAGCTAAAAACTAGATATTGTGGTCCATTTAAGATATTGGATAAGATACGACCTATTGCATGCATTCTTGCATTGATTGTCACCATAAAATTGTATAAAATGTTTCCTTTGTCATTATTGAAAAAGTATTTCCACAACCCTACCCATGTCATTGATTGGACTTTGATTTAGGTAGAACTTGAAGGATACTTCTAGATGTATCAAGTTTTTATACTACACATGAAGGTCACTATGCTAAAGAACATAGTCATAAGGTAGGTAAAAGTCCAATGGACCCACTATAACCCTGAAGAAATGACATGTGAATTGGATGATGAAATGTGGGAGGCATACCTACATTTGTTTTGACATTTTGATGTAAAATATATTATATCTAATGATGATGTGCACCAAGGATGGTGAAAAATATAAAGGAAGGGGAATGTAATACCCCCAGTTTTGATCCCCATAACAATAATATATATACATGATGAAGGGATAAAAAAAAAATTGCAATATGTAAAATGGTACATTGAATGATAATAAAAAATACATCACATGTTGTAGAAGGAGAACTGCAAAAGAATGGGGGGGATATGTGTAACATACCCATCCTTCAAGTTGAGTCTCGTTACTACTAAAACTGACCAAATATAACTCTGATACTAAATTTTAAATGCAGAAAAATACCCAACATGATATACCAGCTCATGCAACTATCCATGATAATTAAAGGAATGAATGCAATTGATTCAAACATGCAAAACAACAATTAAACACATGCAACATCATTTAATCACATAAACACAAATTCAATTGTAGCATTTACCCATAGAAAGAAACAATAAATAAGCTAAAACTCAAAGTGAAATGCACAACTATTAAATTCAACATTCTATAGAAGTAAACATAATTAATATGAGCACTTATCTTATTAATAAATATGCAACACATTGCAAAGGATAGATATTCCACCCAACTGTAGACTTGTTTCTCTAGTTATCAACATTAAGTCACCCCTAAGCCGGGGCTATGAATCCACAAGAGACGATGGTTCCTAAAGATGGCTATTGTACTCTCTTAGCAAGCTAATTCCTACATCCATTCCAATCCACTATAGCTCTTTCCCATCAACTTGCACAACCCAAGGTTTGGGATCCCCTTCTCTGCCATGTAGTACCTCAGGCTATCCCACTTCCCTCCAAGACTCCAACACATGTTGGATAGGAAATATCTTTATTGGGGACTCCAGGAATCTACAAGTACTATAAAAACTCTCAGAAAAATAATGTACTTTCTCCCTTGATAATTTCTTGAACACAATATTACTCACATGCATATAGCCTATCTCTCCATGAAATTACAACTCCAACAAGTTGTTATACATGCCCACTATGACTTCCTTCAAGCTTCAGTACTTAGAACTCTCTTGTTTCCCAAAAATCTACATGTAAAAACTGCTCTCCTTTCCCATACAAATTTCCTTTTCTCCCATGCATATTGACTCTCCCAATTCTGAAGGTTGATTGTACTTAGACCCATTCTCTTAATAAATTTGTGAGGTGATTTCACACACCAACCCTCTTACATGTATTCAATGATTGGGGCTTAGAAACACTCAAACATAAATAGAAGGTTGATAATAAAATAATTTAGAAATATGGTTTGGGTTTAATAGGCATGTATAATCCTCCCTTGGAACCCCCTATTCCCTTGTGGAAACTTATCCCCCGTCTCTCAATTTGTGTCCCTCCGCAGCCAATGATACATTTTATTTATTATTTCCAATATAAATCATTTAAATATAACATTTTTGGGCTCGTATCCATACATCATATTTACATTATACATCAATAAACCGGGGATTAAAATTGGTGATGTTGCATTCTCCTCCCCCTACAATTTTCATTGTCCTTAGTAAACATCAACATACAGTTTCACATATTTCCATACATAAAATTTTACATCAAAAATACTTGATAATTTTGCAGTTGGATGACTCTTGAAACAATTCCAACCAACAAATCCCATTTCCCCTCAACCTACACAACCCAAGGAATGGGATTTGACATCGGTCAAACATGAAGTCTTAGAGTTGTGACTCTAGGAACTCCCACTGCCAACATGAAGTCTTCGTACTCTTATGTACAAATGCACATTCATCTTTCTTCAAAATTTGCAAACATTTGTGGGTACTCCTCCCACATGACCTTTTATGCTCCCACATGGTGTCTTCAAGACTGTAGCGGGTCCATTAGACCTTTACCAGGATGATGGATTCATTTGTGAGAACTTTGAATTTTTTGTCTAGGATGCGCATTGGCTCCACTTGAAAGTCCCCTTCATGTTCCACCTGGATCACAATACAATCAATCACATGGTTAGGATCAAGTACATACTTCTTTAATAAATACACATGAAACACATTATGAATGCTCATGGATGTAGGTAATGCAAGCATATATATGCAATTGGGCATGTCCTCTCCAGGATTTCAAACAACCCATAATAACTCGCTGCCAACTTTGGGAAACTTACAAATATCAACGAGATCCTCTTGGCTTTAACTTTTAGAAATACATGCTCACCCACTTTGAATTCCATATTTGTTCTTCATTTGTCGGCATAATTCTTTTGTCTGTCTTGTGCAATCTTTAAATTATGATTGATCTTTACCATCTGCTCTTCCATTTCCCTTAACAATTATGTCTAAATAATGGCTCTATCTGTTGGGTTATCCTACCTCATTAATGTGTTGCATATTATGCCATATAAGGCTTCAAATGGGATTATATTTAATGATTCCTAATACCCATTGTTGTAAGAAAATTCAACTAAATGAAGATAGTCCTCCTGTCCATTACATATATTATCAACATATCTTCAATTATCTAGTTAATCCTCTCTATCTACCTATATGACTTTGGGTGATATGTTGTACTGAGATTCAAATTAGTCCCAACTCCCTTAAACAATCCCTTTCAAAATTAGAAGTGAAATTGGGGTCTATGCCTGACACTATTGCCCTAGGCGCACCATGTATCTTGGTGATTTCCTTTATATAAATCTTTGCAATATTAGCTTCCTTGTGATTTATTTTCACTAGAATGAAATGTGCAACCTTTGTAATATTATCCACCTTTACTATGATGGAATCATGCTACCTTGTTGTCCTAGGAAGCTTGGTAAAAAAATCTATAATAACCAC